>JBCAUA010349569.1:0-18768 GCA_038406235.1 Peronia verruculata | reverse complement strand
TGTGTGTGTGTGTGTGTGTGTGTGTGTGTGTGTGTGTGTGTGTGTGTGTGTGTGTGTGTGCTTTTTTTTTTTTTTTTACATGTATTCTCAGCAACTGTTATATCGCTTACGATATTAAGTAGAAAATTAAACCATAAATAATCATTCTTAAAAAATCTGACCTGCCAGCTCAAATCTGACCAGATCTGAAATCAGCGGTCTAAAATTATTCTATAACACATACTGTTTTCTAGAAGGCAGACAAAAAAGTTGAAATTTGTTGATCAGGTCTTAGTGATTCAAATTATTGGTTTGGACAACAATGTCTGTTTTTTCTGATCTTTTTAGGAGGGATGGTTAAGGATCAGAACTAAACCCATTGATGGAAACCTTGAAAATATTAAAATGTCCACATCTATTGCTCCTTCCCCTTGGTTTTCATTTACATGCCAGAGATCAAAACCCTCCATGTCTCTTGCAGATCTGCATCATCTGTTAAAATTACTTTTCCTGAAAATCATAGAGACGAATTATTCAGGTTACCTTTAAAGATTGCGCCGATGGACGAATAAAACATATGTTTCTCAAAAACATTTCTGGCAGAGAAAAGAATAAAAATGCCTCAAGTATAATTATCAATATAAAGCAGTGTAATTTGAGGAATTAACGCTATTAGCTCCATTGGCTGAATTATTTTTACAATAGCTCCGCTAGACAGAAATATTTAAAATGATACTCAGTTCAAAGGTTTCATAGTTCCTGCCCAGAGCATTTTTTAAAAAGACATTCACCGTGGTATCCTTTATTATTATATTTTATTCTTTTTATGGCGTTTACACTTCATTCATAAAAACATATACTGACACAGCAACAGATTATTTATAGCAACATTTCAGTGCAACTTCAGTGGCATTGGCACAACCAACGAAGTTTCATTTCAACACAAGTTCAATTAGGTATGGAGTGTGGCTACGGGTGACACCTGGATAAGTTGTAAAGCATAATACTAACAATTTAACAGCCAACAATTTCTTTCTTTCTTTCTGTTTTCCTAAAATGCGACCTTAAAAAATGAAAGGTAAAAAAAAAAAAGTCTGTACCACTTGGGAATGATGGATATCAACAGCTGTGACAATCTGATCCTCTTTTGTTCCACCAGGATTTTTTTTTTTCCTTTTTAACTTTCTCCATTGGCTTGTGATACGCTGATAACAATAAGAGCCTGTTTTATCAGCTGTCAGAGCGGTGGATGGACGGAGAGAGCTTTAAGTTCGGGCTGACCCGCCAATGCTGATCTTTTCATCCTCTGATATGCTCTTGAAAGAGAAACTGTTTTACCGGATTACCAAAATCCTAATAAAGTTTGGAGCCGGTATACGGATAACTTTCCTTATTGTTTTCAATGTTATATACTATTCCCTAAGAATATTATCAATAAATTAATCTTTTAATAATATTTTCTTTTCAATGTGTTTGAGCTGTGCTGTGAACGATTGCTCATTAATGTTCAACCATTTGCATTTTGAACGTAGAAAGCTGACTTGGCCAGACCATCTACCGGGTGGAATAATAAGCTGTTTGGTGGTCAGATGTTTTGACTCGCAGAAATCGTGGACTTTATCCAGTATGTTTTTCAGTTCCTCAGCTTCTCCCGAAAGATCACGCTCTCTGGAAATCTTATGTTTGAAAATCCTTAGAAAATGATTGTATAAGGAAAAATCAGCGGAGGAGAAGTTTCTGTGCTGTTCTCTCTGCAGATCAGTCAAAGGTGCTGGCTTGGTGGCATTTGATCTTGAATTTTTCTTTAAATAGATGACATCGCTTGTTTGCCACCTTAGCATTCTTTTCAACATTACGATTGACTCCTCAAAATACTCTGTGATTAAAATCAAATCAAAATTTCTCTCACAATCATTTATGAATGTTTTGATGTACTGAGTGTCATTGAAAGAGTGAGACAGATTAAAGCCCAGATCGACGGACTGGCGATTGTTTGTAAAAGAGAGGTATCCTTTGGCTTCATATTTCTGTGGATGAGCTAAGAACTCCCCTAATGGATCAGGACCGGGAATGGTAGTCAGATATTTCATTCTTTCCACTTTCCAAAAATAATAAAATGCTGAAACGAACTGGCTGAGAGGCTCTCTGAGTGTAGTGAATCTGAAGGTGTCGTTGTGAAGATATTGAAGGATTTTGGGCGTGTAGACGTGATGGTTGAACACCATGTCATATTTCTTGACTTTAGGATCCAATAAAACTTGTGAGGGACGAAATGGCGGGGCGTTGTTAATGTGAACCTTTGTTGGAAGCAAGGGCAGCAAGCCTTTAGATCTGCAATATTCTGCCAAGATGAAGTAAATTGTTGTGCTGCCGGTTTTGTGGTTCTTCAGGTAGTAGATGTGCTGAATGGGTTCTCGAGTAGCTGTCGAAATAAATTGTCCAGCGTTGATAGTCACATTTTGGTAACAAACATTTGAAGAACTCCTGTTCATCGATAATGACGATGTGGCAAACACATAGTGTCCAAATGAGGACTTTCCATTTATCATGAGAATGTAGCACACCAATACCGTCCACAACATCAAAATGGCTACCCTGTAAATAGTTTGTCAACGTCTAAATGATAAGTACAGTTTATAGCTGTTACAGATTGTAACTCAAAATGATACTGTTTTACATGATGAAGAAATGAAATTTTATCATTAGGAAACAAAACTATAATTTATTTATTTATTTTTTTATTTATTTATCTATTTGTTTTATTCTATTTATTTTTCTATTTATTTATTATTAATATTTTTTTTAATTATCATATTATAATTATTATTATTATTATTATTTTTATTTATTTTTTATTTTTTTGGTCTAACATTTGCATGCCTCTAACAATGCCAGGTAAAAAAAAAGGGGGGGGGGGGGGAGGTTAATGTAGGCCGCGATATTATGTTTAAGTCTGCTCAAGCATCTGTATTTCCTCTGTCGTATAACCCATGAATAAAGCAATTTAAACCAAAGTAAAAGCAATGTTAAATAATTCAGCCCCTGATTTAGGGCCATGTCAGAGTACCGATTAAAAAAGGCGGTAAGTTAATAACTATGTTAACTTACAGGCGTCACATGTATATTTAATAGTTTACATCCTTACCATTTCATTGCCGTTACAACACCCCCAGATTTTACAAGTGTTTCGCCCCACATTTTGGAGTTCTTAGCCTCATGAGTTGCGTCCTCGGGCAGCAGTCAAGAGAAGTTAGTAGACAGCATAGCCTAAGAAACATGAAAAGAGATATGAGGTTTCACTTGTTCTGCATTGCTCATTTATTCATTCATTGCATTCCATTCGTTATTCTTACTTATCTGACTTATTTTCAATTTCCGACTGTTTATTAAGGGGGGGGGGCAGGTCCTGGGAGTAATTTTGGAAACCGTTGGGGGGAGATGATTTTAACCATTATCATCAAATTCGGCATGGTCACGTTAGAAGAAAACAATCGAAAAAAAAATCGAAATCACTCATGGTTGCCATGGCAACTGCCGCCATCTTGGATTTTGTTACTCAATATTGTGTACATTTACCTTCAATAGGCTCTGAACTTTATCAACCGATGTGCTTGTAATTTTATGTACATATTTTACCATTCCATGTCTAAATTTTGTCAGAACAGATTTTTGATAAAAGGCTTAGTTTTTTGTTGCTGTTTTTTTTTTCCTAGAGATTTTGAAATTTGGTATGTGAAAAGGTCACGGATTTTTCGAAAATTTGACCCCAAAATCTCAATTTTTTCAAAAATTTAAAATGATATTAAAAAAAATCCCTCCTGACATAATTTATATATTGTTTTGGTCTATATTCATGCCAAATGTCATGGCAATTGGTCCATAAATTAAAAAGAAGATATCACATTTGTGCTAAAAAAAACGCGTTCTGAGAAAAACGCTTTTAAAGTTCTTCACATTTTCTTGAAAATGTTTTTAAGTTCCCAAAATTCATGCAGAACACTTGAATCGAGTCGTCTCCGCCCATTACTGGCCGTGCAATGAAAAAACACGATCCAAAATAGAACCGCTCGGTAAACTCTGCATCAAGCGAGCGCAAAACCCACATTCGCTAACACAAACAAACACACCGTTCATCACCGACGCCACCTGTATGTCGGTCTGTTCTATTTTTTTGGAGAAAAGCTGAGGCCCTAAATCTTGCAGTTGCTACTGAATCGTGAATACATGTACCTTTATTTATTTATTTATTTATTTATTTATTCAGTCATGTATTTACTTATTTATTCTTAATATTGTATTGCAGAGCTTTCACAGTTTACTAACTTGTTTTATTTATGTATGTACCTTTTCAATATTAAGAACATAGAATTATCTCGGCTTTAAGAGCATGTCCAGGTCGATAAGAGAAATTTTTGTAAGTGAAAATTTTAAATTTTAAATTTTGTCCGAACAGAATTTTGTCTCTGTCTACTGTTTGTTCGACTTTCAACTGCCAAGAGTTCTTTAACCTGGGTAATGTACGGAATCTCCAAAAATCGATTAGCCGTTGTCCGAAAGGGACAAGACATCGGGCCTCGCCATCAAAGGCGCCAAGGGACTGTTGAGTCATTGAAGAGAAACAGGACGTTCTAAATCGGCCCCATTGCCCTTAGCATTCGAACCCGGGAGGTTTTCATAGAGAGCCATATGCCTAAATCCTTTCCTATGACGCCCCTCTGTCAGAGTTTACAACGTACGTGTGCGTTCTTCAGATGATAAAACAAGGGGTAGGGCCGGCAGGGAGTTTGGTTTGATGCAATAGGGGGCTGATAGTTGGTTTCGTTTTCAGTTTTTACCTGACTTGGTCAGATGCTTGGCAACTGACCTCGAATTACCATGATGAGAGGCAAAGCTTCGGACATCTTTAATTAAAATGCATGGACACGTATTTCATTTTCACTGCTGCCTTCTTTCTTATTAATAACTGACGGATTGTTTACAGCACCACACGTTCGAACATGTTTAAAAAAAAAAAAAAGAAACACGAATGCCTCCTTTTACATGACGAAATCAAAAAAGTTAAACAGGACGTTCATTTTTCACTTCCATAATGCGATAGATATTTAAATAAAGAGATTCCATATCTCTGGGTGGAGCATACATATTGCACACAAGGTTTCGTTTTCTGAGGCCTTTCTCAGGGAAATGAACTCTTAATGAAATCTGAATATTAGATTTCCAGACAGTAGCCTACGAAAAAGATAAAGGAAACGTGCTGCCCGTTGTTGCAAACATTGCAAGAAAACAGACTTTAAATTGTATGGCCAGCGTTCGCACCTTGATGTTGGAATTTTGGACATTGAGAAGGGGAGCGCCGGGGGAGGGGAAGGGGTGCAAAGGGAGGTCTGAAATCGGGGTTTTGCTCTCACAAAGTAGAACAAAACTGAAACTAGTCCCACAGTCTATATTTTGCCAATACCTTAGCCTAAAGCAGGCGATTTATTATTATTATTGCTACATGTATTATTATTTTAATTTGTTTTATCTGACCATTGAGTAAATATACCGTATGCATTTCCTCCCCTTATAAAATCAGTTAGAATCTACATGTATTTTCTGTTTGGGTAACTGTGACACGGGGTGAGAGAAAACGGTGTATAAGCTGTGCTTGACTTTTGTAGTTAGACACGTTGACGCCAGAGAGATTAAGGGCAAGAATAGGTGTAAACGCTGACAATCTATCTCCGACATAGCCCTCCACAGGAGTTGAAAGGGAGCAAAAGACTAGACTAGATACTTTCTTGTTAGAGTAATAATTACAAATGCTTCTCTCAAATAATGAAGTGAGCCCGTTGTATGCAGCGCAGTGATACAGAGGCGAGGAAAAGGTGAACCTCAGCATGGGTACGTAGAAGTTGGTCTATATTCATGCCAAATGTCATGGCAATTGCTCCATAAATTGAAAAGAAGGTAGCACATTTGTGCAAAAAAAAACGCGTTTTGAGAAGGCAGTAAACTTGTATATCAAAGAGTAACATTATTCGGGAAGACGGCATTCATTATAATCAACTGACTTATTATATGAAAGACAAGGACGCTAGTTATCCATAAGAACTAATCGTGAGCGTTCCTGAAATTCAACAATACCATCAGCGACATTTATAGTTTTGCCCGCCTGTAAGTATGAATGTATCTTTCATGTACATTTTGTCTCATCAACTACATCTAACTGTGAATAGAATTGCCATTTGAAGACAAATAAAGTTTACCTTGTCCTATATCCCTATCTTATCCTATCCTATCGTGTCTTTTTTTTTTTTTTCCTTCTCATTCTAGCCTGGCAGGGAGCCCGCATCTGTCGGGGGCCCGGCCAGACTGCCGGCCTGACCATGTCAATTTTTGTCATGACCTATGAAGTAAAATAAAACAGCATCTGAAAACAATACACGTTGCAAATCTCGGGGCAGAAACGTCTGTGGCCATTTGACTTGCTGAAGCGTCTAAACATTTTGAAAATCGATACACTGTTTCCAAACGTTGTCATTATACTGCGTATCTTCTGTTTACCGCTGCTCAAGCAGAAAGATCTTTCATCACATTGGACCAGTTAAAAATGTTCTGAGATCGACAATGTGTCAAGAACGCTTGACCAGCCTTGGAATGCTGGCAGTGGAAGGTCGACTTGCAAGAACGATTGATTACAACAGTATAATTGAACTGTTTGCAAGCAGAAAAGCCCGGAAAGTTTTGTTGTTGCCATCTCTCTTGCATGCCGTAAAATTCGGTTCCATACAGTTACCTCGTTATTAAGGACTTGTATAGCTTATTCTACGTCAAAACACCAGTTTGTTTAGGGCACACAAATCTGTACACGTAAACGTAACCGATTCTTTGAATTTTGAACTTTCATTTTGATTACTGCAAAACAATTAAAGTCAAATTAGATGACGAACAGCGTTTACCTTTGCAAAAGTCATTTTAGTCATTCATATATTCTAATTTAGCACCATGCATGCACGAACGTTGATCCTTGAATATACCATTTACCTCGATTTACAGGTTTTATTATAGCGACAAATTTCTAAATAAAGTCAATTCCGGATATAGTCTAGTCCAAACTATAGGCTGTTGACTTGACCATAACCGAATATTTACCTTAATCGAAAATAGTAATCTACTTATCGTTTACACGGTGCAAGAGGTCAGCTTGACTGTATCCGCAACTTGACTGTAACCGACTTGACTATATCCGGAATTGATTGTATTTTGACAAGGGGCCCGCAATGATTCCTGCCCTGGGGCCCGTGTTGGCTCTCGGCGGCCCTGCCTGCTTTGGGGATGAAATAAATTAAGTATATCCTAGAGGCCAGTACAAAAAAAAAAAAAATAATAACCCTGCTTTTCATTCAGTCTTTACATTGTTGTTTGGTTTTTTGTTTGTTTGTTTGTTTTACATGCACAAATTACACGTGGTACCTTCCAAGTCTTTTTGTCGTTATCAGAGAAGGCTAGACATCGGGGTTCCCCACTCAAGAAGCCAGAGGATCGTGGAATCATTGACAAAATGTTATTATATATCCTTAAATGCAGGTCTTAGTCTTTGGCCTTCCATCTTCCGAGAGAAATCTGAAGCAACCACTCTTTCATCAACGCTTAGTCGCTTGACTTTGGGGCCCTAAAATTGTGTATGGAGCCGTCCAGCCTTAAGAAAGTAACAATATCTCATTTGAATGCCTATCCGCTTTCTTGTGGAGAAGCTCTGTGGTTAAAAATATGGAATTTGGGAATTTAGCCCTGACACGACGTTTCCACCCTTCTTCATCTGATTATTATATGTTGGATCACCAAGGTTCTTTACTGTGCATAATTATATGACATCAGACCCCCAGAATATTTATGTAAATCCTTGTCTGAGAGGGCTTCCCTACCCAAGGCGGCAGGAAACCGCGTTGTCACAATATATATATATATATATATTAGGATATATTAATATTATGAATTATTATTATTATTATTATATTATATTGTTATAAATAATATATATATTAGGGTCTTATCTTCGAACCTTCCCATCACCAGATTAGGTTCCCAATTTCGAATCTGCGTCGTACAATTTTTCGCCAAGGAACACACGCCTAGCCTCTCGGCCACGGTAGCCTCAAATATATCGTTCTGTACTTCGACGCATGTCTTAAATAGGTTCAATACAGTTGTATAATGTTAATTCATATCTTTCCCTCCCTCCTTCCCCGCTAAACAGGCACATAGACCTAATACATGTATTAGGCCTACCCCTAGTAAAGTCGATTTCGGAGGGAAGGGAAGAAAGAATTAAAGAAAGAAAGAGAAAAAGAAAGGAAGAGAAGAAAGAGAAAAAGAAAGAAAACACATTTTTCACGGCAGTATAATACACAAGAGGAAAAATTATACACTGAGAGTGTTTTCGCTCACCGAATATCATCATTTCTCTTTAACGAACCTGAAAACATTAAGAAGAATGACAAACCTTTGTCGTCCTATTTACGACCAAGTATTCTGTTGTCAGACAATGAGTAACAATGAGAATTATTTTGGTGTTCACTTAGGAAAACAGCGTCAGACACTAGATTTGACATGTGCTTCAAATTAAGCCATTCATATAAGAAGGCTTATCCAGAACCTCACATCAGCATGCCGCTCTCTCAAACTGGGATTGATGAAACCACGCAACTGCAGATCAGCGCCCCAGGTGAGGGTTGCGAGGTTTCATCACGCTAAGATTTCATGGTGGCAAACATACGAGGTTTTTTTTTATTAAGTATTTTTAATAATTTCATTTCCTGCTTTTGACACATTGTGAAGAATACATGGGAGAAGACATTAAGCTCCCCCTCCCCCTCCCTCCCCCCCCCCCCCCAATAAAAACGTTTTTCGAAAACTTTGTGGGTACGAAGTTTCATCACTCCATCAGCGATGTACTAGCCAACACATGGTCTAACGTCTGTGGAAGAGTTCACATCTAAATGGGCTTATTTGTTGTTCTATCATTCCTATTCTTACCGAGTCCGCCCTCTCATGTATCGATATAAAAATGATTAAGTACATAAATAAATAAAAACGGCATTACTTATCAGACTATTATAATCTATGAACCAGACACACTTTATTCAATAAGGCCTCAGTCCGAAACACAATTAATATCAGGCACAGAAGCTTGGTGATGTTGTGAAAATAGATCGTTAACAATGGTAAGCCTATAGAATTTCATGTCACATGCATGTATACTTTCCATCTGCCTCCTTGCTCACCTTATTATTCTTACTTCTGTAATGCAAAGCTACGCAGTGATGATCCACATTATATTCATTATCACTGTTGTCAGCACGATGTAATCTACAAAGTAAACCAAGAAGCTGTGTGCCTCCCATCACGAGTCTAACTCATGGTGTTAAATAAATGGAGCGTTCACAACTATCTGGTAATCCATGAGCGCTCAGAGATTCAGAATAAATCAAGTCAATTCCTTTAAGGGCATTTTTTCTAAAACAGAAAGGACTACATACATTGGTCGCGGCGAAGTTCTGATCTCCGTGCCCGGTACGTGCGCTGGTAACTTGGGCGGCTGTCTAGTGGCTGGCCACTTTTCGCTCGCACCATAGACACACTACACTGACTAGACATATCTATGGACTAGACCAGTCCCCCCCCCCCCAACCCACCTCTGCGCCTCAGGTCTCGCCATCAGTCACCATGGGTCTAATTGAACGAGGTGAGAGTGGCTGAGCGAGAAAAACACGGAGTAGGTAAGACCTTTAGAACTAAAGCTCTTTGCTATGAGTGACAGGCTGAAAACATTTAGAGCATGATTCAACCTATCTAGATGCTCTCCGAATAGTAAAAGTGGTGTTTTTGATTAGATTAAGGAAAAAAGACTAAATGAATAAGTGACAGCAGCTTATTACGAAACGGGGACCTAAGGAAGGTCTTCTGAAATTTACCACATGTTTGGCCTGATGGTGATCAGTGAATCAGTAGAGAGAAATAGGTCAGGGAATTGGGGGGAAAAATGGATGATTTAAACAAATGAGATAAAGAAAACATTTATCAGAAAGTAGAATTATTTGAGTTACGAATGTTTGAGTAGAAATCAAATGCGGTGCTCCTGGAAAAAAAACATAATATACAAAGGAAGAAAACAAGATGAATCTAGACACAGATCAACGTTAACAAACAAGATCCCATTTTCTTTTGGTGCTGATGTACACAGTCATATAACCATGGACACTATAAAAATGCACGGAGATGGTGAAGGAGTTTAGACTGTCAGAATAGCACATATTTTTGTTCTTTGAAGTTTTAGTTTTGTTGCTTTCATTTCATTTTCAGTCTGTGGTAGTTGAAATTCCGTTGTGGCAAAATCATCCTGACGAATGTGCATCTGCTTTAGCTCTTGAAGTGAACTTTTCTTTTTCTGTCTTTCCCCGTCACCTTTCTCTGATATTTTTTTCTTTCTTTTGTCATTGGACTGAAATCAACTAGGAGATGGTAGGTTGCATGTTTTGTTGTTGTTATTGTTTTTGCGTCAATATATGTAGTATATGAATTAATCTAACTTCATTTGGATAGTTTTATTGCCTGTTTTTGTGTGACGTATGAATAATATTAGTCATATACAGTAGACATGTGTACGCTATATATACTTTATTATATGGGCTATAAGATATACTGAAAGGAGAAATAAACTTCACATAATCTATTCTTATAGGCTCACCACTCGTTTCTAGTCTCACCATTGCTGTTCCTAATTCGGCCAGTAACCCGGGCTATGTCCTCACCATCACTTAAAGCAACCGATATGGCTGCTTCATGAAAACTACCTCTTGACTTTTAAGGGTTGACTTCCTGATAACTGTTTCTCTCTCTCCACTTTTCATTCTTTGTCTCTCTCTCTCGTAATAAAAGTTGCTAATTCTCTCTCTCTTTCTCTCTCTCTCTCTCTCTCTTTCTCTCTTCTGTGTCATTCACTGGTATTTCATCGAACTGAATTTATTTGAATAACAGCACTATAAATCCTCTGCACTACATCTGACTAATGTACTTCATGAGTTCCCCATCAATGAACTTATGTAATTGCTATCAATTAAAGACGAAGGTGTGTGTGGGGGGGGGGGGGGGGGAGGGGGGGGGTCTTGAAATGTGGCTTTTTCTTTCAAAAATTTGATTTTCTAAATTTGTTTTCTCTCAAACCCCCCCCCCCCCCCCCCCCCCCCCCCCCCCCCCCCCCCTTGAAATCTGGATTTTGCTTTAAAAAATGTGATTTTATGAATTTGTTTTCTCTTAAACCTCCTGTATATATAGGGCTACCCTACTGTCAACCAGTATTTGGCTTCCTCTGGCTCTAGATACTGTGATGGAACATCGCTGCGCTATTTGAATTACCTTGATCATGACCTCTTCTAACAATACCTGAGCTCCAGTGCCAGGCATTGACATTGAATGACCACTGTTGATCACGCAAATTATCAGTGTATGCTTTCACTAGGCTTTCTAAAATGAACTTGTACGTCCTAAAGCAGTAAAATTTTCCTTTCCTTCTTCTGCTTCAGAGCTCGAGTGTGGACTAATTGCCATGGTAAAGGTCAAGACACTCTTGGTTTGTACTGAAAAAGATGTGGATGCTCATATTGGCCCTCAAGATCTTGGAAGTACATCTCTAAGAGCCCTTGTATTGATTGGAGTGTAGGGAACAACTTTCGAGACAAAATACGTCCAGAAAGCGGCAACAAAAGACACAGAAGTCATTATTAAAAGTACATGTATATCTGACGTGAATGAAACTTTACTACGCGATGCTATATTTCAAAATAACAAATAACAGTAATATTAAAATTGTCTTGAAGTAACTCAGTTCTGAGAGAATGAGTATTGTTAATTTATTATTTCTAGGTAACGGATTATCTGACTATGTCAAGTTACATGTTACCTCTGTGTGTAACTGCATGGTATTTATAACATTGAGAAGAAAAACTGCAAAATTATTACAGTGAATAGGAAAAGAATAATGTCCCATTTACAACACTGGGTAAAAGAATCTAAAGGATAAGAGAGTAGAGAATGATTTTTATTTTCTTTTATTTTATTGTCACTTTGTTTTGTTTTGTTTTTATGCACATATATTTTAAATGGTTCATAAGAATAAAAAAAAAATAATAATCAATAAAAGACAAAATAGGCACAACTGAGACTTTTCCTAAACAGCTTTTATTCCCATTTTATTACTATATACTTTAAAAATCACAAATACAAAAAAAAATAATAATAATAATAAAGAAATGAAAGAAAACAAAACGGCTGAAAGTGAAACTGAGCTGGCAATTAGTAATGGTGGTGATTCTCTAGATGTCAACAGTTTTTTTTTTTTTTTTATCGTCTTAAAGTTGTTTTGTTTTTTCTTTCCTGGTCAGCTCGTAACTGAATGTCGTGGTGGAAAAGAGAAAAAAGAACTGATCGATGCAATGAACATGTACCTGCTCAGAGAGTAGACTTCATTTTTGTACATTTTATTCTCAGATACATCGATAGCATTATAACTTTTGATGCCAGCAATAAAACAGGTACGATTTTTTTCTAAAAATTATCCTGTGTGCCTAGAAATGATAAAACCAGACAGATCTGAATTTCTTCCTTCTCGAAGCTTGGCATGCAATTTTACAGAGGGATAATATACTGTGCAGTAGCAATAATTTGACCTAAATTAATATTCTTCAAACATTTTGTGTTCATTCATGAATGTCAACGAACTGTTCTTCTCCTACGAAAATAAAAAAAAAAAAAAAAACTTCAAACTCCCACCAGGAGTTTTCATTTTGAAACTCATAATTTCATGTTATGTCTATTGCCTTTTCAAGAAATCTCTCATATTTAAAATACAGAATACAAAATAAATAAATACTCATAATACAAGATAACATTTGAAAAAAAAATGGGAGTAACTTATGATAATATATCCTTGAAGGAAGTGCTATAGTTTTGTAAAAATAAATGAAATAAATTAATTTTTAAAATACAACAATTCAATTTGTACATATGCATTTAATATTCATGTTGTAAGTTATTACAACAACAAAAAAAAAAAGTAAAAAGAATTGCAATAATGCATTTTGTACAGAAACTGAACAGTACTGTATATTTACATGGAGGGAGTAACAACATCACAGTTGTAGCTTGTCATGGATAGGTAGCTGTACAGAATCACAGGCTGATGTTAGGAGAATTCGTCTGAGTGTTTGTGATATTCTTAATACGGGCTGCATTCGAGCCTAGGGAACATTTAAACACATATTATTACTTGTATAAAGAGAAAACTCAAAATGTCCATATTCCCAAGCTAAAACATCGGGTATATTATCTACACTGAATGAAGACGATTTGACAGTGCGACTGCACTATCAGTTGCAATACTGTTAAATAATAAACTCTTCCATTGTTACAAAAATGTTCAAGTGGGGCGGCATCTGGACTGGCGAGATTGGAGACAAAACATCGCCTTTTCAAGAGCATATTGTAAGCTTATCAAAAGGCAAAGCCACAAGTGAGGATCAACAAGGTGCACTCTGGAAGGCATAAAAAGCGAGTGTCTCGTACAGCACATCAATAAGCTTATTGAGTAAATAATTAATTTTGAGAAGGCGCTTAACAAGCATTGCTTGGATGACAAACATGCCGCAAGAGTCATAACGTGGACCGTGGATTTCGCTGGATATGGAAAATGTATGGATGACATGGATATGAAGAGCAATATGAGGTGATGATGGAGACACTGACCTTGGTGACTTAACTGAACAAATTTATAATGAAGACCAGGCAATAACGGAAAAAGATGAGTGAAAAAGGACAGTGATAAAACCAGCAATATGAGTGATAACTTTACATTCTTCATGAGGAGCTGGTTAGATTTGCCGTCATAACCAGTTTAATCTCGGAATCTGAAGCTAAGAATAATTTTCTTTTTTTTTTTTAACTAGAACCAAAACTGAGTATGAGAAGATACATCAAGCAATAAGAACAAAGGAACATAATATTAAACAACTGCATAATGCAAAATGGTTGAATATAGCTTGAGACATAGTTTAAAATGGGATGACTGGGTACAGTGAGGATTTTGTTGAATTTTAATTCTAGCTTTCTAAATACATGACTCCAGCCCCCCTCTAACCTATACGGTATACAGCGGCCAGCCTGTCTTGTTTGAAAGGACGCCCTTTCCAACATATCTCTATAGAGCAACAATTCACTGAGAAATATTAATTGCCACACATACAAGATACACAGAACAGTGCATTCATAAATGAAACAAAAACAAAGCAAGTACAAAAACGAAATCCCAGCATGTTGATATTGATGTGCGACCATGTCTATGGCGAGTGCACAAAACTGATTTTGTAATTCATCAAAATTATGAATGACTCGGTAGGAAATAAGTATTTATTACGATCTGTCAAGGGTTGGAACATAAGATTGTATCACCAACACAGCTGTGAAAATATTTTATATATCTTTTCTACATTTGTACACCATCTCGTAAGGATGTCTCATTTCGCTGAAAAAAAAAATGATGTCAAGGAATTATCAATATCATGTAAGAAGACAGCCTATGAGCGGATTATACAAAAAAAAGTGAAATCCCGTCATAAAATTACTATACTTCGTTTTCCATAGCTCAGAGTAAAACAAAGTCAGGACTTCTTACGCTTTTGAGGAGAAAAAAGGGTAATAAGATAGATCATATTGACATGGAGAAAAAATATATACCGGTACACAAGAAAAGGCCAGGTTGTTTACACTGCATAAACCTCGAAATCGACCCAGACTGAGCTCTCTCATGTAGAATGTGACCAGCAATTCACTGAGTGATGGGTTTTGTTAACAGCCGTACATAGTTAAGAAAAAAAAAATACCGTCATTGCAGTCTCCAGTAAAGACAAAGCATTTAACTATCTTACTTGATATCCTCCGTACATCTTTATGTTGGGATGCTAGGGGCAAGGGATCTTTATTAGCTATACAGCACGGAAGATATCCCACAGCGCAAGTACTTATTTAAGATTTTATTAGATTACTCAGAACAGTTATATTTTCACTGTGCGCAGTTTGGGTGTGCGCAAGGCCTTTTAATACTCATATTTGTGTCTATGTATATATGTAATTTTGCATAGCACTGATTACTCAAAATATTTTTAATGCTAAACTCCACTGAGTTAGTCTTCAGTTTTATCAAAACAATAGTTTTGAAACTGTCACCAAAAGATTTCCAAGACCTCAGGGTCAAAATATCAGCTGTTGTGAATGCTAGTACATGCTTATGAGTATGTAAATGATACCATTGACATGTACATTTTCCATCGTGTGACAAAATGGATAGAGCGTTAAAAAAAAAAAAAGAACAACAGAGCAATATGTAACTCATTGTAGGAATGAGAATCTAATACCATAAGCTAAAGCTAAAAGAGCAAGAACAGCAGTCAGAGAAATATATGACACAGAACTGAAGCTCCCAAACTGCTCTCCTATGGCTGCACCGTTTTCAATGGGGATGTCCCTCATCTAAGCAGAGGTCCTAGCCTGCTGGCCACACTGTAAGGTTTGTTGTAGGTGTCCTGCGGATATAGATAATAAAGGAATTTTAAGGCTGTTAGAACAACATCCAGTAAGATATTGTTGGATATTCTTTTATTGTTCTCAGTACTTTATGGCGCTAAATCTATACTGAGACGCCTTGCTAGTCCATGTTTTAATCTTACGTGATTTTTTAAATTCTCCTAGAAACATGGAATCATTCTGAAATTAAAGTAATCCCTCTCTACATTAACTTAGGGTTAGTTACTCCCCACCCCTACCCATCCCATCCCACCATTCCCCCAGTCCTGTCTTTAAAAGGTGATCAGTGGACGACAAACATAAACTATTAAGTTGAAATCAGATTTAAAAAAAACCAAACAAACAAACAAACTAAATATTAAAAAAACAACAACAACAAAAACATCATCAACAGCCTTTTTCTCGGATCGAAATATATATGCACTTCACCTGCTAGTGTTTAAAAGAATGGGCATTGCAGCTTAGAAAAAACATAGCCATTCCACTCGCCAGTGTTAACAAGAATGAGAAATACTCCTCGTACGAACAAACAATCAGAAGTCCATTCATTCACGCCATTACATTTGATTACTTTATGATCTCCAGGTACTGGCACTTGTTTATTCATGTGCTGTCGTTATTTACTGCAACCATCCAGCCAATAACAACACATTAAATAAACTGTCCTTGAAACTGGAGAGGGGCGGATCACATGGAGTGAAATGCAGTACAGAAAAATTTCAATGGAACAAACTATTTAAATGATTTCTGAGGCTACATTTGAACCATAAAGCACCTTTAGCATAAGATCAATGGCTTCAAGACAGAATCACATTCTACTAGACAATCAATACTGATTATAAAGTTCACAATTGCTAACCCTAACAATTATTTACCCTTTTCTCCCTCGTTATTCCATATAATAATAATTTCTTCTTTCGCAAATCTGAAAAGAAAGGGTATGTTTCTCAATGGTAACAAACATTATCTGGCGTTTCCACCTGCTTCATGCTGACCTTTTTATAATGGAATCTCACCTCCCAATTTTCTCTACTACAATTAGATAACCTTTTTTTTTTTTTTTTTCAGCCAATCAAGTTTACTTTCCTATGCAAGGCATACGAGGCACATCAAAAGTAGGGAAAGCCACCTCTAGTCTTCTTATTTGAAAACAAGAGAGAGAGAGCGAGAGAGAGAATAAAGGAGAGAGAGTGAGAGAGATGTCAAAACAAAGGAGAAACAGTTCCATCATATTAGTTTATTCCTCAGTTTTGTATTGAACATTATTAATGAAGAGAACATGAGTTATCCGTTTTTTATACAATGCTGATATATAGATCTACATCATGTGCCAAGCAAATGGAGTAATTCTAGTGGGTGAAAAAAAAATGCTTAGATCTATTCAGATTTGACTGGCGAGGCACAGTAAATGTGTGTAATAAAATACGATCACTTGTTGGACGTATCTGTTATATTTTCTCTTGCTGTGATAAACGTGTCGAGACATGGCATTCTTACTAGAACATTGAGGCACTGGCCATGTTTTGATGCTTTGAATCTAGAAAAAAGGAATGAAAATGAACTGGTAGTGTATGATGGAGTACCTCCACACAATTTACAAGCCGGTGCCGGAGCCTTGGTTAAACCAAATCACCATCTACTTGCCATTGATCCATAGTCGTGTAGCACCATTCCCCGCTGAAAGCCTTGTTCTGCCTCGCTGGTACGAATGGTCAGATCAGCCTTCTCTCTACCCCAATTACGGGCATTTTCTTGAAGCTGCAAAGAACGTATACAATAATATTAAAAGATAAGATCACAAATGTGACAAGATAAGATAGGACAAGACAAGACGAGGTGAGATAAAATAACATAATTTCATTTAAGATAAGATAAACTCTATTTGTCTGCGGGACAAAATTCCATTCACTGTTGTTGAGACACAGACTATATATCAGATACATTTACACTTACATGCTAATAGACAAAGATATAGTGAACGGCATCAAAACAAGGCAAACTCAAGAAATACAGACGTAGTCTGGTATGCATGATCGTGACCGCTGATGCCAAAAATGAATTTCTGTGATGCTCTCGATATAGATCTAGTTCTTATACGCAACAAAAGGTATAATCTTCTTTTGGAATATTTTTAGTCATCTTATTTTACTGCCTTAATGCTTTAGAGCCCATTTTAGCTTTCAATTTTCCACAGCCTACTGAGGCGTATTTGAAACGCAGTCAAGACTGATATTAAACCACAAGAAGCAGTGAACCTGTTGAGCCTTCATTAAGAACAAAATAGCCTTAAAGCATAGCAAAGACTATTAATGTGGACTATTACTCAATCAGCAGAAACTGCCTCGCTGTAGGGTTAAAGAAATTCACATGTGTCTTAGGATAAAACAATCATTTTTTTTTTTTATATTTTAATTTCTTTTTCTTTTAAATTTTGTTTGTTTATCTTATTATTATTTATTTATTTTTTGAGAAAGCTAATCGTCTCTGAGAACTGAAGGAAAATAATGAGTTTTGCGTTTAAATAAATTAGAGTAAAACCATCCGCGAACAACGTATATGTTGTTCATTAGTAAGGGCCCCTAATTATTCCTCTCATGTTGAACACCTACGCTTTTCTTACTATGAATATGTTAAGGTTTTGAAGTTTAGCTCTATAGATTGAGTATCCAATAAGAAACGCTGGGCTGTGTAGAGAAACAGTACTGAACCGGTTATTAGTTTGTACATTAGTTAAAGGTAGACAATGAATATACAGGTACAGATCAGAAAACTGTATCTTTTGTGAAAAAAGGTTTTAATGCAAAATGATGTGCACATGGTTAAATGATTAGCGCACATAAGCCGTCGTTTCGTCTTTTCATCTTTTGTTCTTTTAAGCACGGACGCACGGGTGAAAATTCCACAGCGGCAAAATTTCAAAACACAACAACAGCTTGTGAGTGTAAATATTTTCAAAGAGGATAAAAAGAACAGGGGGAAGAGAAAGAGAACAATCAAAGAGGGCTAGCTAGTGTGAGCACTTAGAGACATGAAAAAAATATAAAAAGAAAGAAAATACGCCAACAGAGAAAGAAAGATCGAGAGACATAATAGTGAAACCCACATACATACATACATACATACATACATACATACATACATACATACATACATACATACATACATACATACATA
>JBCAUA010349459.1:0-18768 GCA_038406235.1 Peronia verruculata | reverse complement strand
TTAAAAAGATGATATTAATTTTTGTTAGAAGAGTTTTGCTCCATTGTGTCATATTAGGGAGTTTGCTCAAGGGACATGACATGTCAGAACCTATAACCCTGAATTACGACCCCCCTCTAATATGACCTGATTCTGCCTACATTTTGTCAAGTCATTATTACTGTATTTACAAATGCATGTTATGATTTTTTGTTTGTTTATGAAAGGTCAGACTGAAATTTAACAGAGCAAGCAATGAAAATAATCTGAAATGCTATGAATTTGATTGTTTCCATTGAATTTACTTCTAACACTTTGTAATTTTCTTCTTAGTAGCTTGTTACTAAGTTTTCTAACACAATGAGATATTCTTTATACTACTATCCTCAAATTCTCATGGTTACTGACTCAAACAGACAGCCCCCTTGAATCTGTTCAAAAAAAAAGTTAGTATTATCAAAGATCAATCCAGGATTTACAAAGATAAGAATGAGAAGAAAATGTTGTTAATAAGGCACACAATCCTAGTCAGAAAAGAAGAAGAAATGAAGTTCCCCTAAACACATTTGGAGAGAGCCTGCGGGCAAAATTTACAGCCACTATTTTGATATAAGAGTATGAGAGAAAATTGCCAGAGATAAAAAAACAGTATGGGATCACTACCGAGGCCCTATTGCTGGGGCCCTGTGCTCTGTGAAGATGAATTACTGACTATCAAAGATCTCTGTTTTGGGGGGGCATCCTAGAGGTGATTTTTTTTTTTAAATTATTAATGTTAGGTTATTTTAACCGTTTCCATCGTATTCAGCATGTTCAAATTAAAGGAAATCATTACAAAAAAAATTGACTTTTTCATACAGTTGCCATGGCAGCACCGCCATCCTGGATTTTGGCGTCCCTAAATTGACTGATTTCAAAATCTATCTCCTCTGCCAAATTTCCATGAAACTTGACAAAACTTGGTGAATATATTGTTGGATATAATATCCAAAAAGCTAGATATTTTTATTACGTTCCATGCAATACAAAATTTTCTATACATTTTTGAAAATGCCATATAGCGAAGATTGAAATTTCACCATTTTTTCAAACTAAAAACCCAATTTTCTCTAAAACTTACCCAACCAATTTAACGCGCATTCGTAACTTTTGGGGTTTGGTAGTGATAATGATGCATACCAAATTTGGTTTGAATCAGTTTCGAAACAAAAAAAGGAGATAGAAAAAAAAAACTGTCAAAAACACGGGTTTTGAGAAAAACACGTTTAGTTTTTTTTCAGTGAAAAATTGACATGAAGAGTTTTTCTGTTCGGCTTCCAGGCTCGGAACAGCCTTTTTTTACATACTAGCCCTCTTTGCATGACTTCTGAGTCTCTTGTTGCCCTTTTTTGGCTCTCTGGGCGTATCTTTTATCGACTTTTGCTCCCTACCCCACATCTTTATAAGAACCATATTCAGGTTCTTGAGGGCCTCTGTGTGCCCCCCTATCATTTTTTAGTGCAAACCAAGAGTCTTTTGACCTTTACTATGACATATAGTCAACAACTGAGCTATTAGTAGCAGAAAGAAAGAAAAATTGCGCTGTTTAGAGGAAAGTCATTTTATAACATTTACATTGATAATTTGCATGATCAGGAGTTTTTCTCACATCATAGTGGTCATCTAGTGTCCATCCCTGGCAGTGGAACTCGTGATACTGCTAGGAGAGGTGATATTCAAGTGCTTTTTGCACCCTTTGTCTATATATAATCAAATCGTGATGATCTACGGCCTCATATAGCAGCTAGGTGGAGCCAAATCCTGATTGACAATATGCTAGGTCTACCGTTGAATGACCATTGGTCAAACACGTTAGAATGGACATCAGCTTTTTGATACCATTTTTACATGCAAAAAAGGCAGTACTTTTAAGAGCAAACAAAAGCGCAAAATTGCATTTTTGGGCAAAATCCATATTTTGGACATGCCCCCACACCCCCCCTTAAGTGGAATATGGGGGCTATAAAATACCTGAATAGACTGTCCATGGCTAGGCTGTGAGCAGTCACTTCATCCTTTGGTCTGATGCCCATGCTGTCATCTTGAGGCTGGGCTTTGCTCCCTTGGCTTGCATCTAGACCTTCAAATCATAATTGAAGAGCTTTTTTCAAAACTGGATTCCGTCCACTTTCATGTGAATTTTAACCAAGGTAGCTATCATGCATTAGAGGGAAAGGGCTTTCTATGGAACATTTCAGTTTCCTCAAAACCATCTTAGTTACTATGAAAATTGAATATAAAATAGCATAGTTTTTTCAAAAGAAGCTCAGTCCGCAAGTGACAGTTTAACAAAACAAGCTCAGTCCAAGTGCATTCAATGCTACGTCGGTTTGGCTCGCTCCGTCCACTGCTAGCCCTCACCTGCACTTAATCCCCGCCCATTGCCAACTGACACCATCCTACACTTCCCAACGGGCAATTACAGGTTTCATTCATTGGATCTTTAAAACTCAAAACCAAAAACCTCAATACTGGGCCATCAAAATCAACTTCACTAAGCTTATCACCAAAGTTAAAGTCACTGAAAGATTATGAAAAAAAAAAAAAACCCAGCAAAATATTTGTTTTTATCACCATATAAACAGATTATTTCATCTCAAAGTTTTACCAAAACCAGCTCAGTCCAGTGGACTGAGCCTCTTTGACTTTTAAATTAGTGTTATGCAATCAATATTTCAGATAGATTTCTACAAGCTTGAGGACTTCACAGATGCATTAAAAAATCTAAAGAAAAGGATAATACTATGAAAATAAAACGCTGATTTTCTCAAAAACTTTGGGAAATGGACTGAACCCACTTTTGAAAAAATGCTCTTCAATTTGGAAACATAATCAGTATTAAAATTAATCACAGGCATGACTGCAGTTGAAAAAAAATAAATAAAAGCAAGTAAATTGAACTATAGATAATATACAAAGTGAAATGAAAAGTGGCTAGCATATAATGATCTTACTTCAAAGACAAATTTAGCTAATGAGAAGTAACATTGAGGCTTTTCTAAACTTTTTAACATTTGCAACTTATGATCACTGTGCTTATCTTTAGGGTTTACCGTGCCTCATTAATCTAGCCAAGTTCAATATTGGGCTTCCATTACTGCTAACACAAAGTATTTACACACCAAGAAACTTGGTGTGCTGGTATGCTCGTTAACCATAAAACTTTCAAGGACCAATTTATTATTAAACTACCTGACATTGCCCAATACTTCCAAAGTAAATCATTCCAATATGCTGACCACTGTCCAAAATGTACATGCAAGTCATTATTAATTTGTATCATACTAACTTTCAAGAATGGCATTCACAAACCCTCAGACTTGGCCAACAATTCCAAACAATTTTCCTCACCTTCTGGGGTGCCAGCAGTTGAGCTGGCCCCTGACTGATTCAACAATACAGATTTCCCAGATGCTGAAACAGAGGCAGGTGTTCCAGCTGATGATGCAGTTGTGGCTTCCCTGGTTTCAATGATCTCCAGATCCAGCAAACAATTGAGAAGGTTCAGCAAGACCTCACAGATCCTGGGAGTGTGCTCATTCATTGCCACAAAATGCAAGGCTCTTAGAACCACTTTGTAATTGATATGGCCATTATCTTGAATATAATATTTCGAGCCTGACACCTGAAAGAAAATTTCAGTCACAGCTACTTTTTTTTTTTTTTTTGTCTCCGAGGAGCATCACTAATAAAACAACACAGGACAATCAAAATGACATATGCAATAACATTTCCTATCAATTAATCTAGAGAACTGTAAAAAAACCTTGGCTAGATTTTCAGACAGCCAGTTCAAAATCCACCAGCAAGCCTTCAACTTTCTTGATCCACCAAGCATCTGCGATGGAAGAAATCTAGATAATTTCTGGTTTCCAGCTACAGGAGCCCAACTGACTGCTTCATATACCACCTTTTGTTACTGTATTCACATCATATAAACTCAGATCTTTTTAATGTATTCTCCTCGCCTCATGACCAACTGTAACTTATGTTCTTGATGACAGAGTAACTGTTGCACTGCTTTGAGGTCATAAGCCAGAATACAAAGTTATCCAAAGCAAAGAAATTATCATGAGTTTTACCATAATCTTGACAGTAATGATGAGTGATTGGGGCATTAATCTTTTTTTTATTTTCTACATACAATTGAAACATTCTAGACACTAGACAAATAAATCATTGTAGATTTGGGTTCAGCTCAATCACACCATACTTTGTATGCTAATTTACTACTGGATTGTAACTGATTTAAACTGATGAAATAGAATGGGTTTAGACATTTGAAATTCTAGATTTTCCAGATCTGCTCATGCGAGTGATGAGGATATAAATACATCTATTGTCACTGGGAATGATCTTTCTGACTCTCTGTAAGAGCTATTATGAAATAAAATTTATTTCATGAAGATAAACCTTTTTACATAGGTTTCCTTGAAATTTTCACAAATGAAGCCATAGCTGTGACACAGAGCCTTTCTAAACGATGACATAATTGGCTCTGACGAGTGTCTGATGGAAAAGTATATACCGTCAGTGTCACAAACATTCTATGCAAAATTTGGGAATTTCATTTTTTTTTTTTTCTCCCTTATAATAGGCTAAAAATATAAACTATGAAACCATCGTAAGTCAAACTGTCCAACAGAAAAGCAGGAAAAATCAACAAAGATCCTACAAAAAACCTCTTGTTTGTAGTAATCTGACACCAGGTTTTACTCCCTGTTGAAAAAAGTACTAAGACTGACTTGAGTGGGTTGCTTGTGGCACTGACGACACTCAGTGAAAGCCATTTATCACGATTCTCACCTCTGTGATCTCTCCATCCTGCTTGTATGCAATGTTGGAATCTGTGAAACTCCGAGGCAATTGTGGGGAACTCTGCAATTCATCTGTTGGGGTTAAGAGCAAGTCAGTGGGTATGCAATTTACTTTTTTTTTTCCAAGCATTTCAGTTCAGAAATAAGTTGGAAATTAATGAACATGTTAAAAGTCCATAAAATATTTTACTATTAAATGTAATTTAATAAGAAACTGCCTTCAATTTGAACTGAAAAGGAAAAAGAAGAGCAAGGCTCATTATTGTTTCCTCCCCATGTATTTAATCACATTTCGTTCATTTATATAACGTTATAAGCATAACAGTCTAGAGAGAGTTCCTTTCCTAACAGGCATAAACTAACAGTTATCTATTGCTTCAAACAAAATTTTCTTTTTTCAATGTTTCTCATAATGTTAAATTTTTTAGTCCAAATTACTGTTCAAAATAGTTTCAGCTCAATAGTCTAGAATATATATATATATATACATGAATCAGCTACTTGCTGCGTGCAAAGGTAGCAATGAGACAACAACACAATACATGACTGCAGCAAAGTGTGAAGTGATAAGATTATGTGATATGCATTCAAGCACGTGCATGATGTGCCAGTTAGTCTAGATATCAATTCTTTGGTAATAGTTCACATAAAATATCATACTACTGCAAGGTCTTTGTTTGCAGAACATCAATGTACATCTCTACAGAATATGTCTATGCTCATTGCTGAGGTAATGGTGAGCTGAATAAAACAGACACAAGCCTATTAACTAAACTAGCAGTAATAAGTCAGGCTAGATATTCACACTCTTTCTTTTGCACATGGCATACATCACACTGATGTGTATGGTTACATAATTTTCAAAAATGATACAAATTAAGATGATAAAAAAATTTTAGTTTCACAGGGTACAACTGCGTGCAAAGATTTGCAAAAGAATATTAAACATAGTAATATAAAAGATGTTATAATCTCCACTTCACCAATATTTCCTCCACTGTCATTTATGAGGTAAAAGGTTCACAAGAAATAGAATCCATCTTTTTTTCCCCTTCTATTGCACTGAACAATTTTCATTTTCTATTCTTCTGACAGTTTACAAATGGTCTATTTTATCAAAAATTGTCCACAAGAGTTTTAAGACATATTGTGGAATTGTACAGTGAAAGCTTTCTGTTTGATTAAGTGTGTCAAGACAAGTTTCATTTCACGAAAATTACTGAAAAATAGGTTTGCAGCCCCAAGTAACCCCCCCCCCCCCCTTCTTTTTTTTTTTTAGATCACTTGTAAATTCCAAGAACAGATATCTCTTGAGAAACATTCAAAACAATCATATAGACATCATCATTCATGGTATAATTCTGTCGTACCTACCATTTTCATTTATTTCATGTTTATGCAAACCTATTTCTTATTAGCATATTTGTTGCTGTTTGTTTCTTTTACAAACATCTGGCATATAAACATCTTTTTTTTTTTTTTTTTGTCTGCAAAATCTTTCACGTTTTCCTAAAAATCTGCATGATTAAAACTGACTTTTGTTCTTAAATTTTCAGGATTATGTCATAATTTCAGACAAAACTTAAATAAAATGCCAAGAAATCCAAGGAAAAAAAAGCAAGCATTCACATAAAGATATAGTCATAAAATGAGAGGACTGCCGAATCAAAGAATGTCATCTATTATAAGAAAAGTCATCTATTATAAGAAAATTGCAGTGAGAACAAATTATCAACCTCAACTACTTCTTATATGTTATGTTAGAAGAGTAGTTTTATCAATGCACAACAACATCCATCCCTTGCTGACAAGAGTCACAAAAATGGTAAGGTGAGGATGGTTAGTCAACATTAAGATGGGCATGCCGACTACCATGCATCTAATAGCAATATTTTATTCAGAAAGGCCTAATTTGTGGAACCATTAACAATTTTCAAAGATTTTATTTCGAAATCTTTATCAAAGTTCCTCCTCACCAAAACTGCCTATCTATGGTGCCATTTCCCGTATAGGAATAACCCCCAAGTGCATTAAAGTGGTTGTGCACATATGTATATATTTTATAGTTTTTATTAGTCTTTATTCCACAAACTTACAAGGTGCCAAATCCTCCTCCTGCAATATGACATACCGTACAGCTTTCAGGAGAAGATTCAGAATTAATAGTCCAAATATGACTCATCTCCTGCAGCATATCTATATTTTAGAATAACCAACTGAACACTTCCAGTACGTAAATTGAATAATCTGTAAGTATACGATGTCAGCAATACTTTACAGATCCTGGGAATGAGCTCATTCAATGCCACAAAATACAAGGCTCTTAGAACCACTTTGTAACTGATATGCCCAATATCTCGATTATTATGTTTTGTTTCACTGCGAAATGTGATAAGACCCATTTCAAAAATATTAAAGGGAGCTGCATGAGATGATATCTTCACAGTAAGTTACATAATTTTATTTGAAAACACTTCGCAAAATGCAACATGTTCAATGCCAACAAACCATCAGTTTTGTATGTTCAGCGAAAGAAGATTACTTGGAAGGAGAAAAAACAATTTTCCAAAGTGAAATGCAACATGTTCAATGCCAACAAACCATCAGTTTTGTATGTTCAGCAAAAGAAGATTATTTGGAAGGAGAAAAAACAATTTTCCAAAGTGAATTTGAATTTTGAAGACAAGAGAGAGAAATAAAGAGAGACAACGTACATGTTTTGCATCAAAGTATAAATATGAACCAGAAATAAACAATTCCCATTTTATATGGTAAATTTCAAGAAAAGACTTGTTAGAAAAGAAAACTATACAACTAGTATAACCTAAAAAAAATTATTAAAAAAGTAGGTTATTTTCCAGGATGTCAAACTGTTTTTCACAAAAACTCAGAAAATTTGCTGTTCCCTCGGCATGTTGAATGTACAAATCATTTGACGGCTCAGGATTTGTGACCAAAACTGAATTCAGCCTATAAAATTTGAAAAGAGTCTATACATGATCTAACTTCAACTTAACGATAAGTAAATATTTATGCCTCAAGAAATACAAGGGTAATTTAACAATGCTAGTGGTCCACTAAGAAACTTGATAAAGTGTTAAGTGTACCGAAACAACACATGCTGTGATCAAGCAATGCCTACCATCATGACTAGAAGCTGCATGCAGATTAACATTGGATCCACTGTTCCCTGACTTCGTGCTGTTGGCTATACCTTTCGCTTCCGGACTGTGCTCGGTGATGCGGATGATTGGTCTTCGTACAGCCTCTCTATCTGCACCCACTGTGCTATGGCTCTTACCCTGAAGGTCAGCCTGTGAAGATGTGGATGAGTCCTGGCCACTGCATTGGCTGCTGCTGCCCATTGAATCTTTGTCTGGTTGGCTAAGTGTGGGTAAACTTTTGCGACAAGAGCCACTGAAAGCAAGTGTATATATTAAACCAATCCTTAAATGGAAACTATACTAGTCAATATTTACAAATTTAAAAGATGTTGATTGAGACTCTATCCTGATTTATAGTTTAATACCATGTAAAATTACACCATCAGTATTCACAAAGTATGTGAACATTACTGATGGAACTTGTAATGCCCTCATATTATAAGACAGCCCTTGACTGCCTCTCTCTCTCTCTCATTTTCTCTTGTCCTTTCTAGAAATAAGGAATAGCTGCAAGTCCTTGCTCTTTCTTTCTCTCTCCTTTTCTTTTGTTGTCTCTTTCTTTTTTCTTTTTCACATAAAGCTATATTCCTAAAATGAGAGGACTGCCTGTTCAAAGAATGGGAAGAAAAGAGTCACAGCATGTGAAAGCCCACATCAATCCTGTATGTCCACGGTGAATACAAACCTGGATGTCAGAGACCCAAATTTTTCTTCTTGTTCTTTGATTTCTTTGAAAACTCCCATTGCAGAGGTGGGTCTGTGAAATTCACCTTCAGATTCATGTCCTCCATCTTCCTTGCCTGTCAAACGATATTTATAATAGACAATGCTTCTATGTCATAGTCATTACTCTAAACAATGTATCATAAATTGCTAGAAGTTAGCTGAAGATGTCAAGGATTTCACATATTTTATGTTTAAAAGTTTCAGTAACCGAACTGATAATTATTTAAGCACTATGAATAGGTGCAGCCCTGCCTGTCTTTCCCTCAGTGCTTGACTACACACATAAGAGATAACGTGGCTCTATCATGCATATCATTCACCACAGTTTATTGATTTCCACTCTGATATCTTGATTTGAAAAATGCTTTTATGTACATAACAATGCTCTGCAAAACCAATCTGACTGACTTTTCTATTTTGACAAAATTGTTCAAATTGTTTAAATAAGTTCAGAGCTACACTGAAATTGGTTTATATAGTTGTCCATTTCTTGACTAGAGATTTAAAAAATAAATGTTCTTACATTGTAAAATATTTTGAGCCAAAAATGCCTACCATCATGGTCAGCCCCATGACCTTTACGGAGAAAAGATTTCCCAGAGTCAAAGAACTGCTTCAGTTCCACCACTCGAATCTTTTTGAAAGGTGGCTCTTTGCGCATTTCGGGAATAGGAAAAGCTCCAGCCCCTGTCATTGCAAGACGTCGTGCTTCCAGTCCTGGCATGTGTCTCATTGTGGCACTGCGGGGATCAGGAACAAGGCCAGTGGGTGTGGAAGGTCCAGAAAGTGGATCAGCTGGAGTGGACGGCTTACTTGGTGCCATCAACACATTTAAGTCAGGAATAGGAAGGGAACAGCTGCGTGTGCGCTCTTTTGAATCCATGTTTTGAATTTCATGACACACCTCCAGCATTCTCTGATGCATGTATCTGAAAATAATCCACCTAATAAATTTTCTGGGATGACCACTGACATAAGCATTAATCACAGATTTACTGCTGAACATTATCTTCTTTTTTTTTTTTTCTTTTTCCAATAACAGGCAGATTTTGACAGAGTACAAATATTTATCATTAAAAATGTTTACACTGGGAGTGAAAATGTCTTAACCGCTTTGTTTCATTTCTGAAGAAACAACAATTTGATGGCAGTCATCAGTTTAGCAAAGCAGTCTAAAGATACCCACTTCAAGGAGAATTGTAGAATGAATGCAAAACGTGGAATGTAGTTTTCTTAAAAGTAGTTCTCAGTATCCATCAGTATCTGTCTCAGTATCCATCAGTATCTTCGAATATCATGAAACTTTTAAAGTGCATGACAAACTTTATCCTTCATTGATAACTGTTTAACTCAAAATGTTAATTTCATCACATTACTGGTTTTCCAAGAGCCCATATGTATCTTCATATTGATGGAACTTGATATTAACAAAATCAAAATTTTCAAACAACAACCATGAAAACTGCTGTCAGCTTGGATCACACAGAGGCATATTATGTGACTTTCAAAGGACATGAGGCTTTTGCTCATTTGCTCCAGTTTGCATAATTTTTTTGCACATATATGGATACTTATTATAGCTGAAAATTTATCTTATTTAAGTGATGTCTACAATATTTTTCAATATACTTTTTCCTTTCCCTTGAAGAAGTGACAAAATACTTCACAAAGTTTCCAGAAAAACTTTAACACAGTCAAATTAACAATCAACTAAAAATGTATATAAACAAACTGTTCTCATTGTTTTTCTGAAGCAGTCTAAATTTCCACGGAAAATGCCAATAAAATTTTTTAAAAAGGAGGACTAAAAGGACAATATTAAAATGAGTGAGAACATGATAGCATAAAAACAGCAGGCAAACTAAAGGATCCTCCAAGTACATGCTGTCATTCTTTTTTCCTCTCCCATTTGGCTTTTCTATGATTTATGGCCCTGTTTTTTTTCTCCGTCACTGCTCCTGATTCTAACACTTGCTTATATAAATTCTGAATACAGTCTTTGAAACACATAAATATAGAGAAAGAAAAAAATTTTGTTTCCAGTTAGAGAGAAATTACTATTGGCTTTTTTTTAAATACTCAAACGGTCTTGAGCAGAACTGTTACAGTATGAAAAAGACAAATAAAAAACTGATGGAAAAAATTGATTCCTAGGGGTCCTCAACATATTTAACATAACTGCACTGAGTCAACTGGTTTCTATTTCCAGTCAAATAAATAAAGAAGAACATATCCAAATTAGCAACATGATAGATGGGACAAGAAAATTCAGAGTTATTTGGTTATGAGTTTCAGACATGATGGGAAGATGACATAAAAACTTTACCGAAGGGCCCAGTAGATACCATCTTCTGACCAGCTGAGGCAAAACAAACATCTGAAAAAAAAAAAATGTAAAGCATATACCACATCAGCAAAAACAAATTTTAATTTTATCAAATTAAATGAAACTCTATCATGTATCCAGAGTATGAGTAATAGATATCACAAAGTTCCATTTAAAGATGAAAAAGCAAATTTACTGCCGTGACCAGATAATAGCAACATTTGTGTTCTGATCTTTCAACTGTTTTCATCATATAGTTTTTTTTGTTTTTTTTTATAAACACTCTCCAGCAGCAATTTATAAAACAATTATAGAAAATGGTTTTTCCTTCATCAAGACTGCCTTCGATCTCTGATAGCTAGATTTGAACTGCAACCATTTGCCATACCAATAGAAACAAGAAATAAACAAACAGACAATAAAAATTAAAGATAAACCCACAAAGACAGATGGAGCTCAGTGACACACATTCCCTTCCCTACCATGTAATTCTGTATAGTAAACAGATGACCAAAATTGTTCAAAAGAGAAAGAAAGATGATAACAGAAAACACTGCAGTTTGTTGATTTACAAAACCACAATTATCTCTCTTTTACCTGAGCACAGCTACATCTAGATAACTGGCACTGAGAATGTCCAAAGCACCAGGTGCTCTTGTACCACTGGTGATTGCTGATGCCAACTTTTGCTTGACATAATCTTTGTCTACAGCTGATGTCAATTTCAGGAAAGCATAATTGTTGGAATCAGGAAGAAATGCCACCAGAGTATCCTTTCTCCCACAGCGACAAGTTAGGCCACCTTCGTTGTTCTGAAATAATGGCAGAACAAAATCCACAAAAATTTCATTCTTTTTTTTTTTCTGAATATTGCAAGAAATAAAGGAAATATTCACCATAAAACTGAAAGACATTTGATTTGTTAAAGAATAATAATAATAATAAGACTTTAAAAAAGATGAAAGTGGACTGCAAGTTGTTAAGAATATACCACAAAAGTCAAAATAATTTTTTTGTTCACATTCAACTTTCAAGCTATCTTGTCCTCTCTATAATAATGCATGATAATTCATTAGCAAATATAGCGGATATATTATTAACTAGTGCAGTTTTGTTAGCATCTGATGTAACTCTTATGCCACAAAGAACTTACTTTCACTGGAATGACTGTGTTACAGTTCTCACAGATCACTTCCATTGTGGCTGTCTGGGATTCTGCAGTTGAGAGGGTGCAGATGTCACTCATTCTTGCCAGTGGGGCATTGGGTGGAGTCTCCTCTTCAATACTATGGTGGCTTGTGGTATCATCAAACAAGAAGTTCAAGTTTTCTCTGGAGGTACCTGGTCACATGAGAAATACAATGGCACCCTATGCATTAATACAATGCTGTCCATCCAAGGGCATGACAATGTTCAAAGGACATGATGAAATTTATGCACCACCATTCTGAGTAAGCAAACATTCAGGTGTGACAGCTAGCTTCAAGCATTCATGAATATGCAGTCACAAATTTTACAGATTTCTTTCATCATAATTGAAATAGAATGTACTGAATCTATATACTGGTGTATGTGTATGTGTGCATGTGTGTGTGTGTGTGTGTGTGTATGAACGCATGCAAATGGATGTATGCATGTGTGTGTATACAGAAAGAGAGTGAGAGGGGGAGAGAGGGAAAAGAGACAAAGAGAGAGCAAGAGATTTTTTTTTTTTTTTCTTCACTGTTTCAACACTCAAAGTTCTGATTGTTGATTGCTGCTTCTCTGCATACAAGAGCAGTTCCAACTGCATAGTTCAAGGGCTGTTATGCTTTCTGTGTGATCTACCAAGTTACTATTTCTGTTGTGCAACCTTTTCCGGAGCGGCTAATTGTGAGCATTACTTATGATGAAGGCTTTCAAGTCAGCTCTCATTATGGTAATTTACTGATACATGTATAAATATTTATGAAGTAGGTTTATAGGCTTTTACCTTTCCCAAGATAAATGTCAGCTGCATTTGTGTTGACTTTCAGCTGGGATCTTTGTGCACGCAAGACACTTCGCTGAGGCTTGACAGGAGTGGCAAAGCAGGGTATGTCAGGCTGCTGATATTCCCACATGGGCTGCCATAATCGCAAGCCATTTTCCAACTTAAGTGATTTAAAGTCACCATCCTTGAGAAAAAAAGTTTCACAAACACAAAAGAGTTATAATTCTCAGGAAATGGAAATTAAAATAGCTGATATGTTTACACAAATATTTTCCTACTTTTTTTTTTCATTAAGTTTGCTGCAATGCCAACATTCATCCTTATTAAAGAAAATACATGTAAAATGATGACTGTCAATACATTTAAAAACAAGAAGGGATTTGAAAGATACACTATAAAGTAAATCACTGTTACGTTTCCTGAGTATCTTGCATACAAACTCTTGACAAATTGTCATTTATGTAGGATCACAACTCAGGGTTCAAATTGTACAAGAGTTCATAGAAATGACTTGCCTTTAGCAAATGGACAAGTGGTGCAAATAGATAAACAAACAGCTGTATTGTGCTGAGGGAATGCATATGTGGTGAGCTCCCTTTGATATCACGCAAGGCCATAAATTCTGCATCTGCATCTTCACATTCAGATGCTGCATCCAGGATAATCCAGTGCAGAGTGTACAATAACTTTGTTTCACTTGCACCAAATTTGTTATCTGGTTTTCCCTGAAATATTGATATTCTAATTTAAATTTCATTAAAAAAGAAAATCACAACAGAACAGTTTGATCATTTTATAATGTCTTATGTGCCACAAACTGGTGAAAGGAAGCAGCAATAACATAAAATCTTTTCATACTTAAAGTTTCCTTCAAAATCTGTGCTAAAAAAACATACAAAAAAAAGTCACTGGTATCTTAATCACACGAAAGATAAACCAATATCCTTCTCTTTTTTTTTTTTTTTTTAAATATTTATATAATCTAAACTAATTTCAAGAAAAAAAAAAAAAAACTTGCAAGGCCACATTAACTTAATTAGAAACTATTTTTGATGGTTGTCAATTATTCAACCAGCTTGTTAATTCTTCTTCTTGCTACTTTTCTATAAAGTTGTCATTAACTGCAAAATAGGAAAAAAAACACATAACAGCTGAAACCATATTTCTTTCACACCAAAAAAAAAAACAAATTATAAAACTTGGTTTCATAGTAACAAGTGTGAGGGTAACACTCAATTCGTAAGTAATAACATAGTATTTCTTACAATGAAACTCTTCAATTTCCATGATCAGTAACCAGTTTAATTTCTCCTATTGCATCTCAGTGCTATCTCCATTACTCACTTTTTTGCAAGCAGCAATAAGAGAAGAACAGGCATGCATCAAATGAGGAAATGCAGCCTGAACCACCTTCCATCTGGAGACACTCTGAACTGCCTCACACAGACTTGGTGACAATCCATGAAGAATGTTTTGAACCACCACCCTTTCAAAGGACTAAATATGGAAAGAAATTAATGTATTCAGCCATTCTATTTAGACAATTAATTATCCACAAAAATCCCTGAAAACACACATGAGATGCATCCGCCACATATTCAGTAATTAAAGTAATATCAATTCAAAATGAATAAACAGATTTTTTTTTTTTTTCAAATACAGTATGCAGAATAAACTTTCACTTGATAAACAAATTAACTTCACTTACAAAGATTTATTAAAAATAAAAGACAAAAAAAGTATTGTGAATCAAACGCAAATAATCTTAGCAAGAAATGCAATATGAACATCAGTCAACAAACACATTAAGTTGGAAAGATTTCGTGCTCTCTCAAAAAATTGCCTGTCTGTTTTTGAACACTGACTAAGAATAAGGTAAGTATTTCAGTATTTAACATACATGCTACACATTTTGGTTTTGATGTGAAAATCAAAGATTAAGTTCCTTAATGGGGGCCGGGCAGCATCCTGAAATATGGATTTTGCCCCAAAAAATGCAATTTCGCGCTTTTGTTTGCTCTTAAAAGTACTGCCTTTTCTGCGTGTACAAATGTTATAAAAAAGTTGCTAAGTCATTTCTAACCAGGGTCATTCAACGGTGGACCTAGCATATTGTCAATCAGGATTTGGCTCCAAATGGCAGCTACATGAGGCCGTAGATCATTGCGATTTGATTATATATAGGCAAAGAGTGCAAAAAGCACTTGAATATCATCTCTCCTAGCAATATCACGAGTTCCAGTGCCAAGGATGGACACTGGATGACCACTATGATGTGAGACTGCTGATCATGCAAATTATCAATGTAAGTGTTATAAAATGACTTTCCTCGTCCTATATATAGGGCAATTTTGCTTTCTTTCTGCTACCATTAGCTCAGTTGTCAACAATATGTCATAGTAAAAGTCAAAACACTCTCGGTTTGCACTCACAATGATATGGGGGGACACAGAGGCCCTCAAGAACCTGAAAATGGTTCTTATAAAGATGTGGGGTAGGGAGCAAAAGTCGATAAAAGATACCCCCAGAGAGCCAAAAAACAGCAACAAGTCTGTTTTGAGCCTGAAAGCCGAATAGAAAACTGTTCATGTCAATTTTTCACGGGAAAAAATCTTTAAACATGTTTTTCTCAAAACCCAGTTTTTGGACCGTTTTTTTCTATCTCCTTTTGTGTTTCCCAACCGATTCAAACCAAATTTGGTATGCATTATTGTCACCATAAAACCCCAAAAGTTACAAATGCACGTTAAATTTCGTGGGTAAGTTTTAGAGAAAATTTGGGTTTTAGTTTGAAAAAATGGTGAGTTTTGAATTTTCACTATATGACATTTTCAAAAATTTGTAGAAAATTTTGTGCTGCATGGAACGTAATGAAAATTTGTAACTCTTCATATATTATATCAAACAATATATTCATCAACTTTTATCAAGCTTCGTTGAAATTTGGTGGAGGAGATAGATTTTAAAATCATTCAATTTAGGGATGCCAAAATTCCTGCCATGGCAACCGTATGAAAAAGTCAATTTTTTTCCTCTAATTTGAACATGCTAAATTCAATGGAAAAGGTTAAATTAATAACTGTAATAATAAAATAAAATCACCTCCAGGACACCCCCCCCCCCACCCCCACCCCTTAAATGCCACTATAATATTATGATGGGAAATATATGCAAGAATGAATAACACATGATCTTAAGATCAATAACAAAAATTTGCTCCTTTAAACCTTAATAAACCATTACTAAAATGTGAACAAAAATGCCTGAAGTGGATGAAATGCCTAAAACAGAAAAACCAAATGCCTGAAAGATTGCAACTAATGACAGTGGAAATATTTGTACATGGGACAAAAATCTTATTACAGTACAACAGAGGCACAATTACACAAATTATAATTTCTACTCTTCTTAGAGAAATTAATATACAATACTTTAAATCAGTAAAAGAAAAGAAAGAAAAAAAAAAAAGAAAAATCATATCACTTGTTATGATTGCCACAGTTATTATAATTGTCTGTTTTTGTACCTTCCTTCTAATCTTAATAGAACTGACACCTGTAAGTTACTGAAATTAAAGGAGCATTAGTCAAAGAATAACTGTGATTTGCCACTTAAGTAAACACTTACCACACAGGAAGCCTCACATAACTTCCCTTGTTTTGGTCGTATAAATGGACTGCAAAGTGCAAAAAACATACTAAATTACTAATTTACATGTTAATAGCAGGAAAGGTAATGTAATAGTATTTTTTTTAAAAAGTGTTACATTCAAACAAAGTAAAGTAAATCTTTAAAAACACACATTCTCAAAAGCAGAATTTTGCTTTTCCATGAGTTTAATACTGTGAACAAAACAAGAAATGGCAACGAACAAAAACCTTTACAATGACAATTGCGACACAACTATAGATTCCAAATATCAACTGTATCCCCTCCCTTGCCATAAAACCTTTAATTTCTCTAAAATCAATTTGGAAACTGCCCTCATAGAACTGACCTTGCCTGCCTCCAAAGAATGTCTGAATGGGAGGAGGCACAGACTGGTCTCTGTCCAGGTCATCTCTACTCTGGCTCTTCCTCTTCACCATCCCTTCTTATTGTGTCTACACAAAATGACAATTGTGACACAACTACGGATTCCAAATACCAACTGCATCCCCTCCCCTGCCATAAAACTTTTAATTTCTCTAAATCAATTTGGAAACTGCCCTCATAGAACTGACCTTGTCTGCCTCCAAAAGAATGTCTGAATGGGAAGAGGCACAGACTGGTCTCCATCCAGATCATCTCCACTCTGGCTCTTCCTCTTCACCATCCTTTTTTATTGTGTCTAGACAAAGAAAAAATCATAGGTATCATTTCACAATCTTTCTCTCAATTAAAAAAAAGACACAAAATAATTCTGAGATAAAAGCAATAAGTCTATGGGCATGCATTGGCTTACGAAATCCAATATTATTCAACAGCCAAAAGTATTCATTCAATCATTCATAAAGTTTACAGATTTAATAGAACAACTAACTGTGATTTTATGTGTAGGCCTTTCATATATTTTAAAAAAGAAATCACTAGACTGTCTATGTTATGCATGAGGAATAATTGGTCTGTAAGGTGAAATATCAACTAGAAAATTTTTCATAACATTATGAGGTAACGTTAATATGAATGAATATAGCAGAGATCAGGAAGTTGTTCCGTTTCACTAACAGCCACACCAAGAGTTCTCACCAATGATTAGAAAAGTTTAGAAAAAGTGCGGGAAATCTCAACAATTTGAGAAAGGAATGAAAGTGGTTCAACAGGACTTCATTCAGTATCTTTAGAGGAAGCACTGTGAGCTCTTTTTTTTTTTCAAACAGTACCACAAGGTACAAAAACTTTCTATCCAGTATATTATATTAAAAGACAAGCATTACAAACTGAGCCAGTTTTCCAAAAACTTATGTATGCAATATGACTATTAAGACCCATCTCATACAGTTCCTACTACTTTTTTCTCACTTTCACATTGGCATGTGATCAACAAAGCAACATAAAATACAAATTAAATTCTTCACTGAAAACATATACATATTGAGATTATGTACTGAGAACCAACAAGCTGGTTTTATATTTAAATTTCTTCTCCTATCCCCCTACTACAATTTATAAAATTTAAAGTAACATGAGACACAATGAAATACAAACTTCTATCCAAACTGAAGATGAGCGATGGTAACTATGTCTTAAATAACAAAGATGTCATGAGCTAAACTTCAGCCCTCTGTGCTGGATGAAATCCTCCAATATCTACTACTATAAAAGGCAAAAAACAAAAACATAAAAGACATTTTAACATGTGGAAAAATCATTTTCTTCAGGGTATTGGTATGTTAATGAATGATCACAAAACTATCAAATTGAAAGAAAATCATAATGTGAGAGTGTTCTATTTTCAATTAGATCTAGATCTACCTTTGTTTAATGCTTACTCAACAACAGACTCGCTTACCTCTCTAGAAATTTTCCCCCCCCCCCAATAATATAGTTAGATCTCTGTTTATTGATGCATTTCTGTTTCAAACGGGAGACTGCAGGGCAGAATTTATCCCCAGTGCTGCGAAGTCAGCGTCTCTGTTTTTCCCCATTCTAGGCAAATCTCGCGAGAATGATTAGTACCTCATTTGAATACAGGAATGGGATTTCGCGAGATTTAGGCAGAGTAGCTAAAAATAGAGGCGCGGACTTCGCAGCACTGCATATAAT
>JBCAUA010349349.1:0-18772 GCA_038406235.1 Peronia verruculata | reverse complement strand
CCCTCCCCTCCCTCCCTTCTTCCCCCCCCCCCCCCCCAAAACGAAATTTTAACCTTTCTTAGAAAAAAAAAAAAAAAAGTGGTATCTGAGTCAGAACATAGTTAAGAACGGTCCTAACTCACATCACCCAGCGCGATTTACCACTCATTTTGCCCTGGGCGAAAAAAACCAATTTCTTTTTTATGTATTTATGTACTTATTTATTTATTTATTTAGCCTATCCTATCCTATTTTCTTTTTTTTTTTTCTGTCAAATACACTTAGTCTTAATGAGCATTTTTGGCCATCATCCAAATTTTTGTCAAAGTAGAAGAGGTATAACACAAACTTGTCATGTCAAATATCTCTAACCGAAAATTCTGAAGAATTCACTATGTGAAGAAAATGAATTGTTCTTACAGTGATAATTTTTTTTTTTTCATAATTTTTTGCATCGTGTGTTTCAAATAGCATGAGGACGATTAACTACTAAGTATTCATATTTGCCAATAGGATGCCAAGGCAGGAAACTTTTGAAATAATTTTTTTTAATAAGAAAGCGCCATGTAGATTAGGACTGGTATCGTAGGTAGATAATATAGAATCAGACATTTTAACTCATCTCCTGCTTTCCAGAAGCTGACTATATCACGACATTATTGACATCAGCACTAATCAACGCAACAGCTAGGCACTCATTTTAACTCATATGTCAGTGCTGTAGCATTATTAAATTAAATTGTGTGCTATTTTCAAATATGCTCTTTTACTGAACGAAATTTAGTTAAATTTAAGTTCGGTATACATTTTTCAACCTCCAAGTGAAGGTTATCTTGACGGAGTTTTGTTAAAAAATACAAATACAAAAATTAAAAATCATGCATTTCAAAAAAAAAAAAAACAAACAAACAAAAATTTTTTTTTTCAATTTTTAAAAATTTGTTTTTCCTTTAAAAGAACAAAGTTGTTCTGGTCATGTGGGTCCCTTGCTATTCTTGTTTTGGTATGTACAAGTCCCTATTGTGCCAGTCTCCAACTTTATTTTTCCCTGCTCTCTCTACACCGAGATGGGCCCTTTAGCCTTTATTTCTCATTTCCTTGGTATGCTTAATTTTACAACACCTATTTTTCTTTTTTGTGATATGAAATTTAGTGGATAATTAATTACATGCATGAATACGAAATGTCCACCACCTTAGCTCAGTACTCATAGATATTGTGCTTTGTCCTCAAGTTATCTTTGTAGGAAAAACATGGAGAATGCAGATCTGTCTATCTTGGTTTCTACTGAGTATTTTTGTCGTGGCACTTTGTGCAGTGTATCCTTGACATAATCACATATGATTAATGTTGTGAAGTGGATTTTTGTTGAGTGCAATATGCTGTGTTATGGCTAACCAATAACAATATGATAATCTCACATAACATGTTCATATGTCACTGGATATAGTCATGTTATAAACACCCAGTTTTCTGTTGTAACATAATAATTGTATGTTTGAAACCATGGCAACCCCCAACTCTTGAACCAGTAAAAATAAGTCATTTTTTCACAATACATGTATGTAAGATAGAAATAAGTCACTTTAATGTGACTTCTCTCAAAGCCTATACTTTTTTTTTTGTTTGGATTCTTCAGAAATATGCCTTCCAAAATTTCAAATTTAGTGATGGCATTGACGAGATTTAAGGGACAATGGCCCACAAAGTGCTGTGAAATGAATGATAAAACAATAAACTAGTCCTGGCTGAAGAAATAAAAAAGTTTGATAGAAAGCGAGTTTTTGAATCTGGAGCTGACCAACCAATCTGTGTTAACTCTATGAATTCTGTGGATGTCTTTGTTTTTTTATAGAAACCAGACCGTAGACCTGTAACAGAATGTGTATTGTTTGACATCACTATTAGATCTATATCAGCCTACTCATTTTTGCTCTATTCTCTTGATTTGTATTGGTTATTATAATATGTTTATTTTGTTATTTTTGTTGCCATTAGTATACAATTTGTCATGTTATCTAAACTGCCTTTATTATATCATGCATTTGGGAATTTTACCAGCAACTTTCTAATGCTAATAAATCTAGTTCTGTTGACTGAGGAAAGAAAAATAAAATAAAATGAAATAGTTGTACACTTTTTCAGCCATATTTTAATTCATTAAATTATTTCATGAAGATACTAGGATTTCTGTCTCAAAAGAAAATGAAAGGTGTAACAGAGATAAAAGATATGAGCTAACAAAGTGACTCAATGTAAATATTCATCACAAACATGTCAGATATTAAGGAGGAGATTACACTTTATTGTGGTTAAGGTTTTGTGACTATCTGGGGTGTTTGAGGATCTTGCATGTAACATGGCACAATACTTTCACAACTAATATACATCTCATATCTGCATTTTCCATATTCCCCTGCATATCTCTTTTCGATCTCCATCACATGATTGAAGTTTTCAAAATCTCAACTGAAATAGTGATGGCAGTTTTACTGATCACTTTTTCCTGTAACAGAATTAGCACACTCCTGAGGCCACATTATTGATGTTGGTCTCAGCTGTATAATTGATGCTAAGACGACACAAACATGATTTATATTGTTGAGCAGTTGGCTAATCCAGTGTACAGGCAGACACAGGCAGTGCTTCACTTGTGAAATGTGAACTTCTGAACCTGTAGAGTAGCCATGAGCATGTGATGCCAGTTTATTATCTATATCTCTTCTAGTTGCCATGTTACTATTTTAGCTTAGACAGATGTAAACTGCAAGATCAATAGGCCTTTGAGGAGACACAGAATCCTCTGACATGAAATTTTAATACAGTATAAATAGTCCACACTAATTGTATGTTTTCATGCAGTTGCAGAACAGATTGTGTATTTCATGGAATTATACAGAGCAGATTCAACAAGTCCCCTGTTATTTTTATACTTTTTTTAAAAATTATTATTATCTTTCAAGGTGTTTTTCTGCATTGTCAAGAGATATTCTGTATTTCATGGGCAAAGGTTGCTCCTTTATGTTCAGTTACAGTCTAGACATTGACATCTTGTGTAAATGGTTGTATGCAGGTATATTTTCTTGGATGTCACTCAGTGATTTCTCTTTCCCTTTGTTTCAGTTCAAATCGAAGGCTCACCACCGCTGCGCTTGCAAGGTATGTTACCAGAAATGTTTACACTGGCCAAGTTTATGAATCAAATGTGCATCTGAATGTCAGATGTCAGTGCTCCAAAATGCTTAGTGAGATATATAGCCAGAGTGCATCAAGATTGCTTATTGGGATAGCATTGCTGCTAATGGTCTTAGAAGCTTCATAGATTTTCTTAAATGTATGTGTGCATGCATGAGTGTATGTGTGTATATTGATGTGTATAATACAGTATGTGTGATTTTAGTGTAGTCCTTATAGATCATATCAAACTATGGTATTTATTGCACTGTATGTAAATGTTAGATAAGAGACTTTTATTTATATTTATATGGTTCAAAGTACAAGTTACTGTATTAAACCTCTATAGTGTTGTGTGAGGCTGAAAGAAAATGAAATCATGATGATAGAAAATCCAACAATAACGTGTTTTATAGATAAACAAATTTCTAGACAGATAGCCCACATACAGCTCTACATGCTTATGATTTTATTTGAGCCCAATACTTACTTGATTGGTTAATATTTTTATCCCAGCCAATTGCAAAGAAGCGCAAGGAACTCTCCGTCCAGCACCCGACGAAGCAGCTTTGGTTCCGACGAAATTTTCGATGATATAGACGGCAACTTTCAAGATGTGAATGGCCGGGTAAGAATAATGGATCTTTCTGTGTATGTTTGAGTACCCCATATGTAATCTAGCACAATAATTTCACGACTAAATATACATCTCATTTCCGCATTTTCCATATCTCTTTTCTATCTTCATCACTCGATGTGTACAAGAATTATGATATGAAATTTATATCATTATTATGAGACAGTAGTCCATAGTTCCTATATCAGATATTTTAAAGAAAGCAGATTTTGAGGTTGCTAAAAAAGAAGATAAGATGAACATATGTGTCCTCATAAGGAAATTACATCTACAGTTGATGAGACTCAGCGCAACACATAAGACAAATTCACAAATTGCATAATATTGACAAAAATATCACTAGAAGCATCATAACGAAGCAGGCTCAAGAAACAATTGAGATGTAATATGCTGATATCAAGCTCTTGTCAAATTTTGAGCATATGGAGTTATTGGTGTCATTGTGAAGATTATTCATTTCCCTTTCATTATGTGAAGAAGGTTTTGTTTTTTAATTGAAGTAGAGGTCGATATATTGACAGTTATCAACGATGGGGATGACCTGTTGCTGCAGCTGAAGTTGGTGAGAAAATCACCAATCTCTTTTATTAATCCTTATTAAGCCATGCCAATTAATTACAATTTTTGGGCTTTTACTCAATCGATTTCAGCAAATTTAACTCTGAAATACATTTCCAGATTGGTAAAGAAGGGTTCTGTAAAAAAAAAAATAATAATAATAATAATAATGCGTTAAAATTCATTCACTGTTGAAAAGCATGAGTGATTTCTCCGATTGCCTCAGTTTGACAAGTGCCTGATTTCATTGTGTTGCGTTTCAAGTGTCTCAACTAGATAAGCTTGCCACTGATGACAAATAAAAAAGTGGGTACAAATTGTCTGTCCAAGTTATGTTAAGCTTTGATACACTGCCCTCTTGGTAGTTTAAGCCTCTTTTGAGAGAGTGAATGTATTACATGTAAATAGTTTTAAAAATGTTTGGATACATGAGCTGCAGAATTTTTTTTTTTGTTTTTTTACAAAAGTTTTTTGACATCTTATTTTGAGAAAATAAATTTACTTAAAAAATCATTAGCATATTGAGTTTCACTTTACTTTCTTGAAGTCCTATCTTTCTCTCACAGGGCACAAATGTGTTTTATTCACTTGAGTTTTGATAGCCCTGTATGAACGTGCGATTGTGCAAATGTTTTTCAGTTGAAGTTTCTCGAGGATCAGCTCCAGCATTTGACCCAAGTCCAGTCAGAAACCAACAACAAACAGGTCAAGCTCAAGGACGAGAACCACGTCCTGGTGCAAAAGTAAGACATTTGTCTGTCATCCATGTGTACCAGACATTAAGTCCATAGTTAGGCTAGGCTTGTGGAGTAAAGGATAACTTGTCTACAATTTAACATTGGTTTTTCTTTTGTTTGTTTCTTACTTTGGTTTTCTTTTTTTTTTTTTTACCCCTTTTCTACATATGCTGTATCTGTCAGGAGATATGTCTTGCACCCAAGATAAATGAGTCGGACGTGATATCGAGTTACAGTCGTTTCTTAGTGTTTTTTTACTATTTTCTGACTATGATACCAAATAGTTCTTTTTTCAGGTTAAAAAAGGTTAATTTGTCATTTTGTGAAAAACAAAAAAAAACTGTAGTATCTTAGTCAGAAAGTAGTTAAAAACAACTGAAAACTACCATGAATCTTTCTTGCCCTGCGTGACTTCCGACTCATTTACCGTGGTCGTACGATATATTAATTAATAATTATTGAACTGGTTACATGTATGAACCTAAGTTGATATTATCCTTTTGGAGTGCACAGCATCATTTAATAAGACAATTTCATTATGTTTTTTCTGATTTTCTTTTTAAAAAAAATAATCATCTAATTATGGGTCATACAAAAATCATTATGTTGGAACTTAAAGTTGGCAAAGAATATTACCTTGAATTGGCATTTGCCTCTCGCTAATCTTCTGAGAATGACATGATAATAGGGCATTTCATTATCTATAGAAAAAGAGGGGTTTTTTTTGCCATAGTTTAGTGGTCACTATTGTTTTTTTTTTATTGCTCTTTTTTTTTTCAGCCCCTGTTATGAATATGTGTGTTGATTAGCTACTTTGACCATCATCCAGATTACTTCCCTTTGCCAAATGTGATATGATATGTCTCGTACCCAGGGCAGATGAGTCGGAAGCTGATCAGGGAGATTTCATGTTATGGCTGCTTTTAACTATTTTCCAACTAAGATACTAAAATTTTTTATTTTGTTTTCCACAAAATGAAAACAGCCCTTGTAACCTGACAAGAAAAATTTATAATCTCAGTCGGAAAATAGTTAAAAATGGCCGTAACTTGTGATCGCCTGGAGCAAGTTCTAACACATTTGCTTTGAGCGCAAGACATATGAACAGAAAATTCTGGAACTTTAGTGTATGCTGATCATGATATTTTTTCATGTTTTTCCCCAACTATTTCAAATAATAGGCACTAAAGTGATTTTTTTTTTTTTTAACAATGCTTGTATTATGCCTTGTGGACTTGGCAAAGAAAGGTAATGTAGCTGGCTGAAAAAAGTTTGGTTTAATTCAAGAAGGTAACAAAATTGTTCTCCTATCTTTCCATTTGCTAGAGTTCACTACTTAGAGGAACAGCTGCGGGATATGGAGGTGAGGGCTGAAGACAGGCTAGCAGAAGAAAGAAGAAAACACCAAGAATTCATGGTAAGTTTGAATTCTGGAGCATTTGTAATTTAAAATCCTGTCTTGTGGTGCAGTTTCATCTCGCTCTCAGTCAGAATGAGTTCTAAGTTGCTGGACTTAAACAGAGAAATCTGGACTTGAATGTAAAGATAGTGGTCTGATATTGGTGTTTTTGTACTGCATAAACTGAAAGAACATTCATCTCAGAACAAAGAAACTGTTATCTCTCAAGAGAAGATTATAAATTACTTGTAGATTGGGATGTGATGAATACGTAGGCTTATGTTCTAAACTGTTCATTTTTGCCAGATTCTGTCACATTTTTCCCAGTGCTGAAGGCAGTGATCAGAATTTGTCTCTCCAACTTGCAGTATCTCTGGCTAACTGACTTAAAAGTATTTTCACCACATGGAAATGTATGAATTAAAGTTTTGTGAGATAATAATGACCCAGTTTGGTTAAAAATAACGTACAACTCATAGTGGCCGGCTGTCAGACACTTGTTAATATATTAGTCTTTTAGACATTGGACCAGCATTTTGACACTGATGGCACTAGATGATATTTCTTCTTCTCAAACAATGTTGAATACATTAGGTGTGTAAAAATAGTATTGTACTGATAGAAAACTGTTGATTGTTAAAATTCGTGACTTGTTATTCCTACCATTAGAAAAATATCGTAGATTTTCTTATGTGTCAATTTTATTGTGCAAATCTCTATGGGGATCATACACGTCACTATCACTCTCAGTTTTAGAGTGTTACATAGAGGTAGAAATTTTCAGTTACAAAATTTTGTCTTCACAGCAGCATTCCCAACTTTTGAAATGAAATATATTTTAAAATTTTCTTGGATTTTGTGTGCAAGAAGAAAGATGTGCCAACAAGAAATTTTATTTTTTTTGTTATTTCAAGAGAATGTAGACCTCAGACTTTTCTTTACGAAATGAGAGGACGTACCTTGAAGCTGCTAAAACTGGGGATGTTTAGTTTGTTAACTTTGGCCTGACTGTGGTTAAAATGTTTTCTGACATTGGGTACAGCAAGATGCTTGCCATAGACAGAGTCAACAATCTAACTTTTTTTGCTGTAAGCATGTTTTCATTTCACCTCCTTAAGCTAGAAGCAATCATGGACATTGGTCATATGGTACAGCCAGATGTAATACCAATGAATTTGCTCCAGACAGATAGACCAATTTGAGTTTTATAATTCTAAATCTGCTTTCAGGTCATTTCTTTCAGCTAAAAGTTTCATTCTTCTTTTAAATTTTTAAAATTATTTTTCCTTTCTTTCTTTCTTTCTTTCTTTTCAGGCGAGACAAGAAAGAGATAAGAATGAGCAGGTGGACTACATCACACAGAGGTAAGTCAACACTTCTCTGTAAGAAAACTGGGTGGGGGTGAGTGAGGAGAGGCAGTTTTTGACTTCACACTTACACTTCACTTATCCCTTAGTCTACCTGACAGTTGGGACACCAACTTTTCTCCATCCTTCTCTATTTTCAGCCTTTCAAAGGGCTTCACCCAACTTTAAACCTGTCCATTCTGTTATGTTGTCTTCCCATCTCTTTTTCTGTGGGCCATTCCCTCTTCTTTTTTGTAGCCTACAGTAACCTGTAGGATCATCTTTGCAAGTTGATCTTGTGTGCCACCTCAGTTTACGTTTTTTTCTTCATAGGGCCCAAATGACATGCCTGATTCTGTTCCTCACTTCCTCATTTGTAACATGATCTCTGTAGGAGATGCCTAAAAGTGTTTGGAAGCATCTTATTGTATCTTTCTCTCTAACTCTGCTGTAAGTGTCCAAGTCTCACAAGCATACAGGAAGACTGAAATGACCACGGAATGCATCAGCCTGATTTTGGAACTGAGTACAATGTTCTTGTTTTCCCATATAGTCTTAGGCTTCGACACTGCATCAGTTGTTTGGGCAATCCTGGACAGTATTTCTTGTTTTGATAATCACCACACAAAGATGGAAAACAGCTTGTGACTACAGGAAAAGGAAAACAGAGGTTCAGTGTTAATATTTTCTGGATTACTTCTCTGAAGTTTAGTCCTGAGCCAGAAGTGTCGTACTTGAATATATGAGAAGGGACAGTCAAGGAAGAAAGCATTGGTTTGAATCAGTAATTTCAACAAGCAGAAACTACTTAAGTCTTTTAAAAACAAAATGAGACATGACGCGATGAAATCAGGCGCTCCTGGCCTGAGCAATCACGTGTTTTTCAACAGTGAATGATTATTTTAACCCAATTTTTTTTTCTCCTCAAAACCCCCTATATTTCAGGGCCCTGTTTGCAGAAATTTTAATAGATTGAATAAATGCCTAAAAAGTGTAATTCAGTGCCATTCCCTAATAAGAATTAATAGCGATTTACAAAAATGATCTGCCGTTTACTCATGAATTTCACTTACTGCAACAGGCCACCCCCATCATCTTTAATGACCAACATCACAACTTGTACTTTAGGTAGAACAAAAACGTTTTCACACACTGAAAGGGAAATGAATGATCTTCAAGTGATACCAACAACTCTGTAATATACTCAAAATTTGACAGTCGCCTGATTTCATCATGTCTCATCTCAATTGTCAGTTTTCTCCCACATGTAGAATGTGGGTATATTTGTTTTTTTTTTCCCTTTGGTCTTCAGTTATCTCAGACAAACAAACAAACAAAAAAATCAAAATAAAAAAGTACACTCTCACATATAAAGGCAAAAGACAGTTCATTTGCCCCCCCAAAAAGCACAGGTTGTATAACTCAAAGGTAGATATCATCAGTTTTCTGCAACAAGAAAAAACACATAAAAATATCTATAAACTATCTCACATAAAGGCATGTACAGAATATTTGTCTCACACAAGGGAAAACAAAGTCATAGTTAGAGCAGATGGAATGCTACTCTTTTTTTTTTTTTTTCCTAATTATTTAGAGTTTGTCGTTATTCCAGCATCTCATTGTTACCATTTGTCATTAAATTTTACCAAGGTTTATTCTAGTGGTCTTGCAGATATCTGAACCATTTACTAGATACAGTGTGGTGCACTTAAAGTTAACTCACTCAAAGTAAATTCTTGTTTGAAGTTTTATTCCACTTGGCAGTCCTGTTGTTTGTTTCTTTATAGCCTTGCATTGATTACTGTCAACCCTGTTTGAAGTTAACATTTTTACTTTTTTTTCTTCATCCTGAGGGGTTGACTTTAGCCAGACTCAACCCAACAAACAAGTGTGAACACATAGGATCCCATGCTCTGAAGTCTTGATTTGAAAAGGATTAGCTGTTGTATTGCATCTCAGTTCAAATGTCAGAGTGACATTTTCTGTGAAAACCATGAGAAAGAGCTGGAGGTTAAGTCAACTTGATCTTGTGAAAACAAACTTGTCCCATGGGGATAACCAGTCAGGTGTTCACTTGTTGCACAGGAAGTCAACATTGGCTTTCCAAAGCTTTACCCTCAGATGTGAACCTGCCCCTAGTGTTCTCTGTTTTTAGAAAGGCCTTGTATAAATACATCTATAGAGCTCAGTTAGATTAATTTTCTACCACCCGAGGCAGATTGTAAAAGACAATGTCAAAATGTCAGAATACGTCCATTTTCTATCATATTAAATTATACCTATCACATAAAACCTTCATGCACACACTTCCATCTGGTTAAACAAGTTAAGTGGGCTTTACCTTCTGGTATCTTGCACCCAGGGCAGACACGTCAGAAGTCGCACGTGGTGATCTCGAGTTATGGCCATTTTTAATTCTTTTCTGACTCAGATACCAAAATTTATACCAGATTTTTTTTTTCCAGGTTTTAAAAAAAGGTTACATTTTGGTTATGTGAAAGAAGAAAAATGAATTTGGTACCTGAGCCAGAAAATAGTTACACAAATGGCTGTAGCTCAAAATCCCCTGCGCTACTTCCGACTTATTTGCTCTGGGCACAGGACATAATATAGTATACTGAAAATCAGATAGATTCAGTTGTATTGAACTATACCATATTCTCTGGCATTGGGATTTCTGACGTTGTAGAGGATAAAGAAATTAAGGGTGGTTTTTGTGTTCAGTTGAAGGTAATCTAGTACTTGCAATATCCCTGCCCACTCCAAATGCAAGTCGGTATAATGGTATAAGCTGGATTGTTCTTAATGTCCTTATTGGTACATATTCGGTTATCCTGTTTTTCACTGAGGTTTGGAATGACCATCAATGTTGCTGCTTGTTACATATTGAAACAGACTGCACTTTGCTCCTCTATTAAATTATTTCTTTGATTGAAAAGGAAAAAAATTACATTATGTTTTGTCTGTCCTTTGCACTTGTAGATAAATTGACTCGGTTTTGTTGTATCTGTGTCACTTATTCCTGTCAAAGAGAGACGGAGAGTTTATTCAACAAGTGCAAGGAATGTTGATCAGGAAGTCAATGTTGATTCAAGGAAACTGACTCGTTGGAACCTTCCTGGAGTTTGCTCTCCTCTACTAACTGTTTCACACGGCTCTTGCCAAGATTTGTCGACAAGCTGAGACACTGAACACACCATCTAAAAACCATCCTTAGCATGCAAACACATGGCATCCGTCTTCGTTCCAACAATCGCTGCTTGTCTAATTATCCAATGACATCACCATCACTCATTCTCCAAAGTAGAACACAATGCTATAACATTATGACATTATGGGAGAGCGTGATACAGGAACCAAAGCCAGTTAGAGAAGGATTCAGTGTTACTTGTATCTTTATTAGAGTGTTCATTCTTATTTTGAAGATGGTAGCGAGGTCACTGGATAATTAGATGGAGCAGAGACTGAAGTCTAATGGAAACGGACGCACTGTGTTTGTACGCTTAGAAAGACACCCTTTTGGTTCACCATGTAATGATAGATAGGAATATGGATGCTAATAAGTGGAAACTATTCAGTTGGGGAAGGATATCTGCAAATCACAGTTTTTCTTTTTTGTCTCGACGTACACCATTTGCAAAACTTAGCTTATTGGATTATAAGTGTAACAGTTTATTTAATAGCCCTAGCTGGATGAAAGTTTATGCTAGGATAAAAATAACTTGGAATTCATCTTTTTGAATACCCTTCACTGATTCTGATGAATGAATTGACCGTTTTAGATTGTTACAAAATCTCTCACCTCGGAATTATGTTATATTTGTCCCTGGTAATTGTACTGAATCTGTTTTCATTGTTTTAGTTTTTGGACTCAGAAACATTGGCGTTTCATGTTACATTCTCATGAAAGGGTTGAATTTTTATTTTAGTTTTTCTGATGCATCATGCTTGGCTGTGAGAGAGTTAAAGTATTATATTCATCTTTCCATGTTCAAGGTTGCATCGGATAGAGAAAGAATATGAGGAGCTGAAAGAGGAAGCTCCACGATTACATAGAGAGATTGAAAAACTCCGTGAGGTAAGTCTATATTGTTATAACCCATCACAAGCAAGGATTTTGTTGAAAATTTTTGCGTAACATTTCATATGTTAATCTCTTTCATTGGGCAGTGTTTGAATTTAACTTCTATCAAAATGGGGAAAAAAAAATGTTTTCAAAAATAAAGTTGATGAAGACGGTTCATGAAAAAACTACTGTTCAAAACAGTTGCTAACAGATGAACAAAAACTAGAAAAATGGGAAGATTATATGTTCGGAAGAAATCAGTCTGCGTTGTCTTAGCAGGCCTGAAGATATTATAAATAATATGCCAGTTAAGCATAGCATATTATTCAAATACCTTTACAGGTAACACTGAGTAACATCTCTTGGTTGCTGGTTTCATCCTGCATATTTACTCTATATTCCCACTGCTTTCTTAGTCATTCTTCATCACAGTAAAGAAGTAGATATCATTGACATCAGCAATTAAAAGCATTTTACAGTTTTAGTGTTTCATTTATGGCTATTTCAATCCACAGGAGAAGATGGATATCCAAGAAAGGTTGCTAGAAAAACAGGAGAGCTATAATGTTTTGTACGATGACCACGAGAGACTCAAAGCCGACTACCACAAACAGGAAAATTTGCAGCAAAAAGAAAGGCATGCCACTGGCCAGGTAAGTTCATATCTCATGTGTTGGAAGCCTTTCTGCTCAAACATAAATAATCCAGAGAAAGGTTTTCAAAGGTGGTAGCTCAGTTAGTGGGATCAGAGGAGCTGGTAGAAAACAAATGTCTTGCACCCAGAGCAAATGAGATGGAAGTCACACCAGGAGATTTCAACTTACGGCCATTACGACTGAGAAACCAACATTTTTTATTTTGTTTTCGACAAAAGAAAATTCATCCTTTTTTTACCTGGCAAAAAAAAATTTGGTATCTGAGTCAAAACATAGTCAAAAATGTCCGTTATTCACAATTGGCCGGAACGACTTCCAAGTCACTTCCTCTGGGTGCAAGACAGATATTCCTCCCTTTATTTTAAACTTGTTTGAGAAGTCAATCTTAGAAAGCAATTTGTGGGCAAGCATATCATTTCCCATGACAGTAATTGGCAGTTAACATATCAACGCCTCCACTCCAGGCCATTTGTAGTGATATCTAAGCCTCATCATGTTGGAATGTAGTTAATCTTTCTCTGGTGAAAGACATTGTTAAATAACCAGAGAACAGTTAAAATTGTCTCTCCTCCAGAGTAATCGCAAGTTTCCATGTACAGAAATCCCTCATTTATCCACCTCACAACAGCTAAGACCTTGACGAATAATAACAAAAGATGGGTAATGTAACACTACAAACCCCCTACAATACGTAGATAACCCTAATACAATAACAGTAGTATTTGATACTGTGGTACTACTAATAATGTTAATATTATTATTAATAATGATAAAATTACAGTAATTGAAAATAGTAAAATTAACAGTTTTGCTCAGCTCGGGTTGGTGATGTGTGGGAGGAGCAGTTCACAGGCTGCTGAAAAGATTGATGACATTGAATAACGTCGCACGATATGACAGATTAATGAGGGATTACTGTATAGACAAAAACACTTTTGAAATAATTCACTTTGCTGTATAGTCAGTGAAAGATTATGCATGGGAAATAATGACAGTCACCACATATAGTAAACTGGCAAAAGATGATTGCAATAGTTTATGACAGTAATTTTTTTTTTTTTTTTACAGATTTCTTGTGGATATTTTTTTTTTCCCCCATCGTCAATCCAGTATAATCCATAGTCACCGTATATTCATCTCGGTCTAAATATTTTTGTTCTTTTCTCTCCACAGTTGTTAGATGAGATGGGTAAAGAACTAGAGGAGTTACGACGTTACAAAATGGAGCGAGAAGGGAGATCACCCAGTGGGAGTATATCAGAGTTACCCGGGCGCTACAGAGATTTGCAAAATGAAATCCAAAAGCTCAAAGAGGTGAGTCTTCTTCTCCAAGAAATTGTTTCTTTTTCTTGTTCTCTCTGTCACATAACATTTGTCTTGCGTCCAGGGCAAATGAGTCGGAAGTCACTCCGGGCGATCGCAGGTTATGGCCGTTTTTAACTATTTTCTGAATCAGACACCAAATTTTCTGCTCAGGTTAGAAAAGGCTAAATTTTCGGGGTTTTTTTGGAAAACAAATACAAAATTTTTGTATCTCAGTCAGAAAAATAGCTAAAAACGGTCACAACTTGAAATTTCTCTTGGCGACTTCCAACATTTGCCCTTGACGCAAGACATTTCGAAATATTCATTTTGCACTATCATATAGTCACAACCACAAACAAGTGGCCCAACTCAGAGTCTGGCCATTTGTATTCTGATGCTTTGTTAGAGATTTGGTGTGAAATAGTTTATCTGTGGTAAAAGGAAAGGAAAAGAAAACACAAAGATGTAAGGAATTGGGGTAGACATGTGAAAGGAGATATCTGCTCATTTTCTCTTTTACGGTGTTTTTTTTTTTTTTTTTTGTTGTTGTTGTTGTTGGGGTTTTTTTTTTTTGCCATACAAGATACCAGGATTTTTTTTGTATATGTTTTTTGTCTATGAGCATGACGACATTATCCATAGACTTTGCAACATTCTTAGGATGAAAATTAACAACTACATTGCCAAAGCTCAGAAAAATAACCCCCAACCTCGTTAATAATTTTACTTGCTTATTGTGGAAAACTAGTCAAAAGATCTTGACATTCATCATCTATGAAAATGCCAACGTATTTATCTCTGAAAATACTTGTGCAGTCTATGAATAAAGGTATCGCACTCATCTTGTGAGCAGTTCTGGGGGATACCAGTTATGTTCAATAATATAATGCTTCCATCCTTTCTATACACAAAATTGTTACTAACTTCAGAAAATACCTGATCCTGGCACTCAGTTTTGTTTGCTGAGCAAAAAGGACAGTCCTTTCATGAAATACTATGGCAGTCCTTTCATGAAATATTTTATCAAAAGTTGGAACATAAGGACAATCCAATGATCCAACAAGTTTATTGTACAAGTCATAAAATTAAACCCTTCATTGCATTCAGTGTCATGCATTCCACATTTTTTGCTACCACTTTACTCATAACAACAAAGGGGAAGAAAGATATTTATAACTGTTGCACAGAAGTAATTTCTACATATTTAATGTTACACCTTATCTAGTCACACTTCAGATGCTGTAAGATCATTTTAAATTTGTTCCCAAATATGATTTGTTCAAAGAAAGTCATCAGACATTTTTCCGTGCTCATATCTCATTTGAACTAATGTTTAACTTGCATTTCGTTCTTTGCAAACACAAAATCCAGTGATTTTTGTGCACAAGTTTGGATGAATGAAAAATTTGTCAACACTGAAGCCTGTTTTGTTCCTCCTAAGATTTTTGCAAGAGGAGGATTTTCTTGTGTTTTATCGTTATAAGAGTTTAGACTAATAATATGGGAGTTAAGATTATGAATTACCTCATCTTTGACTCGATGCATGCACATTTTAACAACCAACTAGATTTTCTTCTGCTTTTTAACTGCAATTAGGGTGACAATGCATAATACGATTGTTTACTATGAATTGGCCTATTCATCTAAGGAAAGGGAAGATAACTCTGGTGGTGAAATTGGATTTGGCATGTATTTGGTTATCTCCCTTTGTACGCAATATCCTCACTAATTTCTTTCTGATAAAACTTGATAACTTTTATGAGCTGGAAGTTTCAGGAGAGGCAAAACACTGTTTCCACCATACATCTAGTTATTAATATGACGTTTTATTTTATCCAAATAGGAGACTATTATTGAAATAATTATTCAACTGTTTTGTCTCATGGGCAGAAGTATTGCTTTCTGTGCTACAGAATTGGCCAGAAAAATGAAAAGGGTAGGCTACAACTTTGAAGTTATGAGGTTTATCAGAATAGTAAAGATATGTTTCTTAAAATTCACAAGTTATTGACCAGTTGGACATGGAATTTCATGGAAACATTTTGTTTGTTCCAACAGTTATTTGTACTTTTAAAAAAAAAAAAATTGTTGTAATTGGTTACTCCTTGTGGAAAACGTGACTAAAAACCCACCACTCCTTTCCCCTCCCCCACCCAAAAGGCAATGTGGTCAGAGTGGAAGGATTTATGGCAGGTTTGTAAAACTTACACTGTTTTCACTGCACTAGTTGGCTTCAATGTAGTCAGTGTTTTATGTTCTCAACTATTTGTGGTGTTAATGTATGGTGTTATGCTCGTAGTGTTTTTCTGTTTCTTAGGTGTTTATTTATTTATTTATTTATTTATTTATTTATTTTTGCTGCCGTCTATTTGGGCCTATTGATGCACCTCTTTCTCTCTGTCCGTGTGTAAGAAAGTTATTGTATCCAGTTAGTTATGTAATGTGTCGGGGGGGTTGGGGGGAGAGGCTGCGCCCATACCCCAACCCCATCTCCCCTCCCCTCCAGAAACTGAACAGACACCCCTATGTGCGAACCAACATAAAATTGTTTCGCCTTTACTATGTAGTTCAACTTTTTTATTTGCCAGTGCTTCCTCATTGCATTACTGGGCCCAGATAGTCACTCTGTTTTTTTTAAATTTATTTATTGATCTATTTGTTTGTTTGTGGGTATTGTATACTTTTTAAAATCTCATTGCTTATATTTATTTTTATTTATGGTGTTAATATTAATGCATTTATCATTGCTGGCTTCTGGGGTTTTCTTCTTATTTATTTATTTATTTACTTATTTTTGTTTTTGTTTTTTCAATTTATTTATTTAGCGTTATTTTATTATTATTTTATTTTTGTCCCACCAAGCTTTGATGTTATTTATCAGATTCATTTTTTTTCTAGTAAGGTCTGAACCCTATCCTTTCATGTTTCTCTGTTGCCAGTTTTGATTGCTGTTAATTGTCCCAGCTGAGCATCGATCCAGCATGTTAACAATACAGAATATTACTCTTTGTCACCAAGCTTATACATATAATATCATGGTGGTCCTCTTTTGTACAGGCTGTTCACCACATTTGCACACATCTAATCTATTTGTATGTCAGAAAACAATCACTATTCACTATTCTTCATAGTTCATTTACAAAGGCTGAACTTGAGGGCTCTACCACTACCACTCCAGTCAGTAATTTCATTATGTCACAGCTCTTTGGCTTTCATTATGTATTATAGTCATTATTGTTTTGCTCTTATTGTTAATGTTGTCATTTGTTGTCATTTTTTTTTTCCTGTCTTTAGCGCTTTTGGCTGTTTGGATGGATTGTTCACTACATTTTATCATTTTATGCCTATTGTTTTTAAGTAGCCAGTTGTTCGGTGCATTTGGGGTTGGAATATTTTGTGCCTACCTTTTCTTTTTTAGCATTTGGAGTATGTGACGTTATGTTCTGTAGTAGGTCTTTCAACCTCCTAGTGGGCCATCAGTGGGGTCTTTGTTTTCAATTTTCAGTTCTAGCAAATGCGTTGTCTCTGTTATATTTTGCTCTGCCTGGGAGTCCTGTCTTTTACAGCCTGATGGATGTTTAAAACAGCATTGCGAATAGGGAAACTGATGTGCTTCTTGTTTTTTTGTCCCTTTAGAAAGGACAGGAAGTGATACATTTCCAACTTGTGCTCACACGTATATACTTATTCACATACTCATACATTCTCTTTGCTCATCCTCTTATTCATTCATTCACTCACTCACTCATTTATTCACTCACTCACTTACTCACTCATTCATTTACTCACTCGTTCACACATCCATTCACTCACTCACTCACTCACCCACTCACTCACTCACTCATTCACTCACTCACTCACTCACTCACTCACTCACTCACCCACTCACTCATTCACTCACTCACTCACTCACTCACTCACTCATCCATTCACTCAATCACTTTTGCTTCCTTACGCGAAGTCAGTTTGACTTAACAATATTATTCTATTGTGGATGATGACTCCAAAAGAAAACAATAACCATTTGCTCCCACTGGCTAGGAAAGTGATACTAACATTGAGTATGCACAGTTACGATAAATTTACTTACTTCTGCCCTCTAGAAATGTTTTGTCGCTATGAACTTTTGCCATAGTATGTATGTATCATATTTCTGGTGAACACCATTCTTTTATATTGAAAGATCGTAACTAGAAGTATATGTTGAACACTTTTTTCTTTTGTTTTTCCAAAGAAGGCCGAATTAAAAAAGGAAAAGAGAGAAAGAAAGCAAGAAAGAGAAAGAAAGAAAGAAAGAAAGAAAGAAAGAAAGAAAAGAAAGAAAGAAAGAAAGAAAAAAGAAAGAAAGAAACTATAATATAGTTCAGCGGCAAAATGAATTATCTGGATTACAAAACAGCTCTGTGAAGTCAGTTGGTTGGAAAGCTGTTGACATTTTTGTATTGCACTATGAATTTATTGTTGGGCAGATTATATTAACCATAAACTCCGAGCCCAAGTGGCTTGCTCCCCTCCCTTCACATCGAGAACTAAGCCACGCGTCTTGACGAGGATGTCAGCAGATGGTGTGGTATTTGAAGGAGATGGCAAATTTGCGAAACCTCGATTGTAACTTGGTTGTAGGGGCAACATTGGTTGAGTAATTTGTGATACCGCGGTAAGGTGGTAGTCAGATGATAGCAGATGGTGGACAACTTCAGTGTTGACTTAAAGTGGGTGGCTGTAGTTAGAGAGTCAAAACTGGCGGAGTGTTTGTTTGGTTTTATTTTAACCCTTTCACGACGAGGCGCTATCAGGATTTTGTGTGTGTATGTATGTGTGTGTGTGTGTGTGTGTGTGTGCGTGCGTGTGTGTGTGCGTGTGTGTGTGTGTGTGTGTGTGTGTGTGTGTGTGTGTGTGTGTGTGTGTGTGTGTG
>JBCAUA010349238.1:1978-18774 GCA_038406235.1 Peronia verruculata | reverse complement strand
TCTTGTTTCAATTTCGTTTTTGATTATCTCTTCGTCCATCACTCTTATCTCCAGCTGCGGCATTAACAGGGTTGTTTATGTGTAGAACACTTTATTTGCTGCTTCAAATTTGATAAGTAAAAGATGGCACAATAGAAACAATTACTATTGTAAACAAAGATAAGAGAAACAACAAGAACAACATCAGCAAACGACGACAACAGCAGCAACAACAACAAGAGCATCAACAACAACAACCAAGCGAAGCTGTAATGAAAATCATTTAACCCTACGAAAGGATACTAAAATCGAGACAGGTAGTACTGAACGTACCCTTATCATTTCAAACTGAAAGACAGAAAAGAGCACAATTAGCAAAAAATTACATCTGATCCTCCAATTAATTCAAACTGATATAGCTGTGTTATAGGGGTAACAATCAGTGTATGAGTAGGAAATCCGATCTGTGTACACATGCATACATGCATATTATCATTTTCATTTTTTCCCCTTGCCATTCAGTGTTCATCCCAGTGCAACACATCCTTGCAAAAAGCTGAGGAGTGCGCAGGATTCTGTGTAAGTATGTGACATTAATAAAATGTAGACGGGTTTGCTTTGCTATTTCTTCATTTACGGGGTTGTTACTTGTTCTCGTGGTAAAAACCGATGCTATTAGAAAAATAAAATCACATATAAATTGTAAATTGATCCACACACAGGAACGTGTGTTACTTACATACTCAAGTGCAGTTTCTTAAAAGCCGGATACACACTTTCTACAGCAAGTGCCTTCACAAACGGAATATTGCTCACAGATTCTTTTAGAAGTAAGACATACAGGAATAAGCATAAATTGTTACGTGTAGTGTTTTTTATAATATTTTTAGGATAGACATATAGTTCCCAGTGTTTACTTTTTATTTTTTTCACATGATTTATTTGAATTCTTGAATGTTGCATGTAGTTTTGTTCACAAGAAAGAGCTACAGAACCTTTTAGCTTAAACAAAGTCTTACAAGGTAAAGGTACAACGAAAAGAAAGACATACTCGGACAGCTCAAGATTTCAGCACGTCAGAGATTCTTTGATTCGTAAACATCTGTTATCATAACATTTTGAAAATGTCAGGAAAATTTTCTTGGTAGACTTACGACACCAAACCCAGTCGTCTATGTCAAAATAGAGGTGGTAATAACTTGTTAGCTTTTGAGTAAAGCACTGAGGTGGAACCTAAAAGCATTCTTTACAAATTTTAATTTGCTATAAAAAATTATCAACTTTTTCGGATTCGACTAACACATACAATGATCGACACCAAAACTTTTCCCTCTCGTTCAAAGAGAATGGCCCTTGGGTAATGGCGCCTCGCTGATTGCCAACAGTTTTCCTTCATCAATCAAAATTCATGTTAGTTACTTTCCAATCCAAGCCTTTCCAAACAGTGGCATACTCTACGGTGACGTTGTCATTGTCATTCCTGTCGTTATTTTTCATAAAGTTTTTTGACAGTGCTTTACTTCGATATTTCTCTTTGAGGGACATGGGTTTTTTTTGTTTTGTTTTTGTCATCCTTAATCTTAATGCTCCCTAATTTGGGTCTCTTAGATCTCGTTGTCTTCCTTCTTACCTCTTTCCTCTACTTCGTTACTCTAGGTCAAGAAAAGTACTCAATGAACCTAATCCAAAATGCATGAGAACCACATTAATTGCAAGATTGAGACACAGTTTGACAACAGTAAGACTCAGTAATGGTCTCTGCTGAGTCTTGGAAGAGAGTACTGACCTGGCCTTAATTACAACTGTGATCCACTAGACAGATAGATCAGGTCGGGCTTAAGTCTTATAAGTCTGACCTCACGTCTATTGTTTAATTTCGATCTGTTTTACTTTGTAGTGTTCTTCTTCTTCTTCTTTTAAGGAAGAACGACATATTTTTGAGATAACAGCTTCTCAACATTTATCCAGACCGATGTTTGTTCTTTCATTGCCCCTTCTAAGATGATGTAACTGATACTTAAAGAATATGAGTTTCAGATATGAACATCCATCTACTGGGTTGTTTTTGTAATCAACTCAGCTGGAGGCATGGGACAGGGGATATATGGAAGAGGGGGGGGGGGGGCTCTGAAACAGTCAGAGTTTCATTTGTAATACTCCTACAACTTCATACAAATATCAAAATAAAGTTTTGGCCGACTGTGAGCATGAATGGGCCTCAGGAGAATATGTAGGCCAGTTTCTCATTTGATGGGTTTCATATCTATTTCAAGAGCCGTCTCGGACTTTTACAACATTTATCTGGAATTGATGTCTTAAGCCATTTGGGAAAGGGAGAAGAGTGGATCCTGAATTTTATTATTTTTTTTCTCTCTCTTTTTTTGGTTTTGGTCCCAGTAATGAATTTTAAGATCATGTAGCTCTTTAGTAGTCCAACTGTGTTTGGTGTCAACTATTTCCCACCCAACTTTAGCTTTTTTTTGTGCAGGTCTGTATGACATTAATAACACTGGTTAAGGTGGCCAGATTTGCTTGACCGTTGTGAGATCTATACAACCATCGTAGCAATGTTTATTATTATTTCGTGACAGTTGGTGAACAAAAGCAGAAATATTACAAAATAAATAGATAGATAGATAGATAAATAAATAAATAATTTTTTTAAAAAATGAATAAACTTTAAAAAATCGAACATGCCCAACGTGCCGCTTGAGCTTTTATACCAGAATATGTTTGAAATTCAAATACAAATTTGTCGAAAGTACTTTTAAACCTCTATAATGACTCTTTTCTACGGGTTTGTTTGAGAATGAAATCTCTCCACCTGCCTCTGTGATCTGTCTGGTCCCTGTTTGTGATTCTCTCTTTTATTTTGTTTATTTATCTTTCTATCTGTTGGTCTTTCTGTTTTCTCTCTGTATGTTCTTCTACCAGTCTCTTTAATTTAAATACACATATTTTCTTTTCGGGATTTAGGTCGACTTATGTAATATGTTTATACAGATTATATTTACGCCAAAAACTCGAGTTAATCTTCCATTTTTACATCTTCTTTCAATTTTTAAAAATAGCATTGAATCTGATTCTGTCTCTCTCTCTCTCTTTTTTTAGCAGGGTAATTCCATTTGTGAGGGAAGCTGCTCTTTCTTCAACAGAACTGCTTTTGAGGAGGCCGAAGATACCGGTGAGAAAGTTCTTCACAAGAATAGATGTAGTAATCCGATCATGTCCTAAATTGCCTTTAGCAGGGATCCTACGGAATACCCTACTTAGTAGCAACTTACCACAAAATAAATGGTGGAAGCTAGTAAGAACAACGGAAATGCTATGCTTGCTAATATTACCCACAGATAATCTCCGGATGGAGGGCCTGCTTGAAGAGCTACAACACGCCCATCCATCAGTCGCTTTGTCAGTCCGTCTCTTTCACTTCCCATCCATCCATCCATCCATCCATCCATCCATCCATCCATCCACCTATCCATTCATCCATCCATCCTTCCATCCATCCATGCACCCATCCATTTGTCCATCAATATCCTTTCCTTTTTGCTTTGCTTTTTTTTGTGAATCGCAGTGATCCATTACATAATAATTCGTAAAGAAAGTTCAATGCCACAAAAAAAAAAAAAAAATCCCCAGGCTTATTGATCGCCCTTCGTCTGGTCTTATGTCTCCTTTAGATCTGTTAACGATGTTTCCTGTTAGTTATCTCCAGTTTTTCCTTCACCATAAATCACTTTTCTTTTTGTCCTTAACCAGCAGCTTCTATCAGGACACAAATTATGTTATCTGACTTTTGATTTCGAGCATTGAGGAGCTTTTTTTTTTTTTGGTTTTGGCTTTTTAACACCTTGTTACTCTTCTTGAAGAAAATGAGACAGCCAATCGCTACATTTGTCTCTGTCAGAGTGTTAGTTATGAAGGTTAATGCTCATGACATTGATAAGGAAAATGCCGAAAGAATGCCTTCTCTAAAATAAGGGCAGAGAAGGTGAAACCGCCTCAAAAGATATTGGATGTTGCCAATTGCATTTTCAGAGATCTTTCTTGCCGCCGAACTTCAGTCGGTCAAGAAGATCATGCGCGTCACCAAGCCTGCTCCAGCATGTCTTTATACACCAGTCGCTGAGGATGTGGCCTCTGAGGGCTCCACCATTGTCCTCAGGTGGAATGTTCTGGGCCCCAATGACCAAGCCACATCCCATCCTCTTAGCTTCATCATTGAATTGAAGGAGAGGAAAAAGGATCAGCAGACGGGTCCATGGCAGCTATTAGGCTATGTGAGTACATACATTTGGTTCTATCACCACCACCAACAACAAAGAGATCAGCAACAACAGCAATATGATAACAACAACAGCAACAAAAACAGCAGCAGCAACAAAATCATAACAACACAGCTACAACAACAACTTGCACATAATTTGCAATTATTATATTTTCTATCGAGATCAGCTGTATAAACGTTATTATAATGGCGGCAAAAACAGCCTAACTGTGATTATCTCCGATTGAGAAATGTGGTCGGTAGTTACCTTAATGCGCATCACATCTCTTGCATAATTCATGGTTACATAGTTATCACCCCCCCCACACACAGACACACACACACACACACCCTCGGTTTAAAATCGCCCATCTCGTTTTGTTTGTTTATGTAACGGCACGTCAGCAAGATCAGGGATATTTGAGCCAAAAACAGTTAGGTGCGCCTACACATAAATAGATACGCTTACACATTAAAAAAAAAAAAAAATACTGACCATGTATATAGAAGAAGAGAGGAAAGAGCGGGGCAAAGGACAGGAGCAAGGAGAGAGAAGAGATGTCACGCCAGAGACGTTGAGAATGGCATTCCATATGAGACGTCCCACCGACGGCGGGTTTTTATCACCTCCTGCAGTGGGAGCAGAGAACTACTTATAATACCCCCCCCCCCCCGGGCGGAGGAAGCAAATTATGTCTATTTATGTTTGAAAAGATGCTCGTGCAAATTATCTGCATGAAAGAAAATCCCTCGTATAGAACAGACTTTGGTTGTAAAAAGTATCATAAAGTTAAGTAAAGGCACAGTAGAACGTGATTATATACGTGGGCTGTGATAACGATGGAAAGGCGCCCAACAGAGTCCCATTTACTTAGTTTCATTAAAATAGGTCGATGTTCATTCTAAATATGGTTTGAGATGACACACTTCCATTAAATTCAATAACAATCTATAGGCTTTACAGAATCTCATTGGTATGCTTTATAAATGTGGATCCTTAGAGGAATAAGAAGAATCAGTTGGACGAGGAAAAACGATCAAGTATGCTGCATTTAAAAGTTAAATCAGGCTTATTACAACCAACACAGACGAGTAATGTACGTGATTTCGGTTATGCCAGACGCCACAAAATAATTTGCATAAATAGCTCGAATTACCACCAGTAAAAGAGGCCGACAAAGTCGAAAGTAGCTGAATGGCTGGAGAACATAAGGGATTGGACTGGAGCTCCACTGAAGGATTTAATATTGAAGGCAAATAAGAAGGACTATTAGAAAACCATTTCACATCTGTCTCAAAAGAGATGGCACCAGAAGTAAAAGGAGAAACCATATAGTTGAACACCTTCACCTATCCCGTAGACTGGATGTCCGTCGAAACGCTTTTGAAGATTTGGCCACCAGCTTCCTCCACTACTTCCGGTCTTCAGCTTTCCTGAGAGTGTCTTTGAGGTTCAGGTCTGTCCATTTCTTGATGTTGTCCTCCCAAGTCTTTTTCGGTCTGCCTCTGCTCCTTTTTCCCTGGACGCTGCCTTGCAGGATCATCTTGGCAAGGCCCGATGAACGGGTGATGTGTCCATGCCATTGCAGTTTGCGTTTCCTCACCAGAGTGAGAAGGTCAGCATATGGTCCAATTGCATTTGTGATATGTTGTTTGACTTTATCATTTGTGATGTGATCTTTGTATGAGATACCAAGGATTTTTCGAAATCTCCACAGCTTTGCTCCTTCTTTCAAGGTCTGCAGTCAAGGTCCAGGCTTCATATGTGTAAAGAAATATTGACATGACCAGGGAACGCATCAGTCTGATCTTTGATCAAATGGTGATATTTCTGTCGTTCCTTGGCCCTTTCTGCGGCAGTGTGCGCTATTCTAGAGATTATTTCTGGTTTTGATCCTTCGTCTGTCACTATTACACCAACTATTTGAAGCTGCGTACGGTCTCAAGCCTCACTGTGATGTTCGTGATGCTGTAAGGCATCAGTTTGGTCTTCTCAGCGCTGATTTCTATACTGTAGACTGACGATGTCTTTCCAAGACGGTCCACTTCATTGACTAGTTCTTGCTCTTGTCCCGCAAGGCCGTCAATGTTGTCTGCAAAACGTAAGTTTGTAATCGTTCTGCCCTGATGCTGACTGTTCCTTCGTGATCTTCAAGTGCATCTGTCATGATCCTCCCCAAGAAAATGTTGAAAAGAGTGGGTGAGAGCAGACAACCCTGGCGTACTCTCACTGTTGTTCCGAACCATTCCCCAATGTTGTTGTTGAAAAAGACTACGTTCATGGCTTTGTTGTATAGCTTTTCTATGACTTTGAGCAGGTTGGCGTTGGTGTTGTATAAGTTCATGGCTGCCCACAAAGCTTCCTGCCATACTCTGTCAAAAGCCTTTTTGAAGTCCACAAATACGTGGTGAAGCTCCTGTTGGTGTTGGAGGTACTTTTCCATGATGATTCTCAAGTTGAGTATTTGTTCAGTTGTGCTGCGCCCTCGCCTGAAGCCTGCCTGTTCTTCTGCTATGATTTTCTCTTTCTCTACTTGTGGCTTCATTCTGTTGATAATGCGTTAAGCATTAGTTATTGAGATGGTTTTGATTGTACCTGCGGATTAATCTAAAGATGGAATCCTTATCTAAAGCTACCTGCGAGTTCCAAGATTTAATTAAGAGATTTTTTTTTAAAAAAGTGAGCAAAGAACACAATCAGAGACAGAAAAAGTCTAACAGTATGTCAAGGTGTGTTAATAGAATTTTGCAACTTTTTGTAGTATTCTGGCCTGCTCAGTACTGAAATAAGAATTTGTGAAAGAATTTGAAACAGGGATGAAAAAAGAAAAAGACAAAAGACAATTGATTTTCTAAATGTTTCAGTAAATCGCAACAAAAACATTTTCTGAGTAAGTTTTTAATGTCGTTAAAGCTAGGCCAAAACAAATTATGGATTCTCAATGGTTATTGTTATATTAATTAAGTGATAATGTTCTTCAGAAGGATTGCAAATTCAACATTTTCGTTCGAGAAACAGTTGAACATGTCTTCTTGATTAATTTATTGTTACAATTAAAAGCAATAATAGCAGTTATAAAACCATGCCATTTGATGCAATAGAACAACGGACACTTTCTCTTTTACCCAACTCAACAGTGGTTCCTAGTAAAACCAAATGAAAGAACTGAGCGCCGGTTTTTAACATCTCCTCAAGATTGCTCATTGTTGGCTAAAGAAGCAATTATATGGTGCTTTCAGGAGCCTCAAGTCCAGTTATTATCATGGTATACAGCAACAACAACGATAGCTACAGCAGCAGCAATTAACAACAACAAGAGCAACTAACTGCAGAAAATACCATCGCCATGACCCTGATCATCATCATCAACAGCAACATTAAAAAACCACAACGCTTATGTTTCTTAGAAATAAAGGGAAGCTGTAGTTCAGGGCCACAGTTTTACATTTTCTCGTGTTTAACAACCGCAAGTCTTATTAAATTATTCATCGATTTTAATGAATAGCTGAGCCTCAAATTACCAGGAATGAAAGAGGTCACATGAAAGGACCGAATAGCTGAGAGAGATAGGACAAGATTGATTTATTCGGCCAGGGAAAACAACCGAGAGAAGTGTTTATAGTTCTCACAGATAAAGCTGAGACAGCAACAAGGGGTCACACTTGTCAGGACAGTCACGTTAAAAATGCTTTTTCCTTTCCGAACAATATTATTGCAGACAAAACTTTATTTTCAGAACATCTCTTTCAGTAGACATTCTAGCTTAGCCTACGGTTTCATGCTGTCATTTAACGTACTCGTTTGACATGAGGAGAATCCACAAATTTGTAATTTTTCTCGCAGTCAAAAATCTGATAACTTATTCAGAGTGAGGCCACCTCGGCTCCAAGGGTGAAGTACGTCACTCCTCTATGTCTGTTGCAACATGTTACACTTATTGGACGGACCAAAATAATGACAATAATCACATGCAAATGCACTTATTCTCTTTCAGTTCCAGATTACAAACAAGCATTTATGTTTTTGTTTGTTTGTTTGTTTGAAAGAAAATACAGGATGAAGTAAAGCTAATCATCTTTCACGATAAAACATGATCACAGGGACGGCTCACCAACGTCAGAGCTCTGTGAACACAAGAAACAGAAATGAGTTGATGAAGTCGACATCCTAGACAAATAGCTGTGTCATCAGTTTTTGTTGTTGTTGTTTCTTCTTGTCTGCGTTTTTTTTTTTTATCAAGTTCCTGACTTTCCAACGACAAAACCAATGATCAGCAGAATGGTGATGATGTGGCAGGTCAACGCAGCACAGCTCACGCTGGGGACGGCTGGATGGGAAATGGTGAAATTATAGAAAATCGATAATTTGAGGACAGGAATCGTCGATTTTCGAGATGAGCTATGTTTATTTCACTTTTGTTCTTCCGACATCCAGTATAAGGACTATCGGAGATCAGAGGTGGAGAAGAAAAGTTGTTTATGTGCGGAATTTTCTTTGAGCCACACAAGATTATCATTTGTGCCTTCATGAAACTGTTAGCCTTTGTATTTCAACTAGATTGTGCAAAACAGTGGTCATACTTCATTATCAAAATCATTACGTCTTCACTGCTTTATCACATTTCATGATATTTTTCTATATTAGGTTATAAATAGAAGTGGAATATATTCCGATTGATATTTCATCCGAGTAACGGTCTGAAACCGAGACAGGCAGGCAATACCTTGCTCTGATTATCCAAAGGGAATTCAAACAAACCTTTTATTTATTTGCCCTCTTCTCTCCCATGTTAACCTGCTCATGAGTAGTACCAGCAACAACAACAGCAAAAACTAAAAGAACAACAAAAGACAACTACAGAATCTTTTCTTCGCTTTTTGAACGGGCACACTTAAACAAAATAAGCAAGATGATATTTTAGGAATTCTGACTTGTGCAATAATTTTATTGTAAAAAAAAAAAAAAATGTATTGTGAAATGTGTGGAAAGGACAAACTTTATAAGTAAAAAATCCGATATTTCCATAACTGCAAGCCTGTGAAAAATCAATGGTAATGTCCACACCATTCCTAAAAGTGATCAGATAACACTTATGATTCCGTTAACAATTAATTAGTGGCTAATGGACTCTTTCAAATAGATTCATACACTGCATACTTTACATTTTATCATGGGAAATATTCGATCCTAGAATAACAAATCGTTTGACTATAACAAAAGTTAAATAGAGCAATATCGGCACCATCTTCTGAATTCATGTTAGAACCCCCCCCCCCCTAAAAAAAAAACACACATCAAAACCAAAAGTCGCAATAGTCTCAATTATTCACAGTAATGTATTAATGGCATACACAGCATTTAATGTCTGTAAGTGAGGCAGATGACTTTTTTTTTTCAATGTTAAAACAGGTACTTTAATCGGATTATCTCCAACCCACAACACACCAGCAACATCTTTGAGAATAGCAATGATAATTATAAACCAGCCAACCAACGAAACAACAAATCAAGCCCCCCCCCCACCCCGCCCACCCACTACCACCAACCAACCAACCAACCAACCAACCAACCAACCAACCAACCAACCAACCAACTAACCAACCAAACAACCAACCAACCAACCAACCAACCAACCGGCCACCCAACCAACAAACACACTCACAAATGTACAATAATTTGTGAGTCTATCAGATTTGCTGGACGCTGACTTTGTTTGTGTTCTGTAGTAATGCTATAAAACATACCAAAATTCAAACCCCTTCTCTTCATTGTCTGTGCTTAATGACCAGGATGATTCATGAGGAAGCCATTAATATAATATGTATTAATATTTATACTTTCCAGACCAACTTCAGCGTCATACCGATCACCAGTCTTGACCCAAGGTCCATGTACCAGTTCAGGGTTAGCGTGGTGGCTCAGGAAGGCCTAGTGGCATATCCTGTGGCGTCAGACTGGATTAGTTTACCTCCAGGTAAGCCATTTTCGGGCTTACATTTTAATCCTCTTCTATGTCCCTGTTGCTATTCCTAATTTCAGTAATGCTAGCCCTTCCATGCTTTCCAAATCTGACTCATCTTAACCATTTCTCGAACTTACTTGACAACTTGTATTATTGAACTATGCTTTATTTTATCCCAAGGATGTCACTAAAATCTCGTGCGGTATGTCAAGGTTTCTGACAACACATTTTCTTTAGTTTAAGAAATGACCATATTATTATTTGCCCTAAAGGAACTTACTAATGAGTATCATCTGAGTACACTTTGGGTTGTCTGAAAGGGCCTTCCGGTCCAACGTATGATGAGCAAGTCTTTGAGAAGACCCGTCCCTTGACATTTGGAGAGTTACATTACTTTGAAATCATCATTATTATTTTGAACAATGTCATTACTACCTGTCATTAGAGCTGTTTCATATATTGCAGTTTCTACACTACCATCATAACTATCATTTACCATTATAACTATCATACTGACAAAAGGTAATGGGAGGGATGACAGATAGCTTAGAAAATGCGCTTGTATTCAGATTATTGATTACTGCTGACAGCAATTTAGAGAAGTCATTATTATTTCAGGAGATTAAATTACGCTATAAGGAGGGTTCCACATACTCATTTGCAGTATTCAGACGTGAATTATTTTGGTAACCTGCCTATGTAACAACATACGGGTCAGTTCATGTATCACTGGTCAAAGGTAGAGTCATGCATGTGAGATCGGAATGAGAATTCCATTGACTTTTTTGTCGACACTTTCCCCATGCATTCCTTATTTCTTTCTGACTTCTTTTTTTGTCTTGGGGTAGGGGGGGGGGGGGTACCAGTTTCAGTGAATTAAATTCATGCAGAATTCCTCATTTCTCTTAGATGACCTGAATATGTTTATATAGGTATCGAACCCCTTTTCTATTGATCCAACACGTAATGAGTCTTCGTTTCATTCATTGACCCGGTAGGCTTTACGGCACACATGTTTTGTATATGTTATTTTTAATTTAATGAATGTCAAGACTGTGCTCATAAAATTGTTAGTCACCATTAAATTAAGCAACGACTGAGGAAAAACCTTGTCTTATCTTACCTTTCTGGTCCTGTCTTATCTCGGCCTGTCTCATCTTTTCTGAGCTTATCTGATCTTCTCTTCCCTTATCTTTTTCTTTTTCTCATCTCATCTTAGCTCGTCATATCTCGTTATAAATGTATGTAATCCATTGATTTGAGCGTACAAGAGCGTGACAACGGGATGAGCGTGCCATAGTTATGAAGAGTAAATCTGAGCGGCCCTCTGTGACCTGCGTGGGCATCCTAAGCTGACAGGTCTTAACGTACTTGTTATCTCTCCTATTTACACCTTTCCTGTTGCTCAGGTCATGGAACAAGTCACAGAACGAAATCAAACTGCTGCTGTGTTTTATTTGTTACTAGTGTCATCTCTGAAGCCATAAATAATTTTCCACAGGTTTCTGTGGCGGCATAAAGTGCAGCCTACGCAGCAGCTGCCTGTCTGTACTATATGAAAAACATTTCATTTAAACACCAAAACAAAAACAAACAAAGCAAACAATCGAACTTAGACATAGCAAAACATAGAAGAAAACGGTTGCCACCAGTATCGAGATATGTCTCTTTGCATTTAAAGTTTTTATTTCTATTTCGTACATTTTTTTAACGTACACCTGTAAATATTATATTTAGTGATTGACAGAAATCAAGTGTTAAACTACATGTAAGATGATCAATAGTCTACATCTGCAGCAAGCTTAATGTCACAATGCGCATTACGGTCACGCATAGGACACCAAGAAACCCATCCAATAATCATTTAATTGTTTCATTGTAACAAGACCGAAATTCTTGGAAAATCAAATTTATCAACTGCAATATTCCTACTATATCAATATGTTTCTCATAACAAGCCGAACCATCCATATGAACATTCACACTCAATCTCTTAACATAATCACTTCTGTAACAACATTAACATTCATTAATCCCCCCCCCCCTCCCCGTCATTTTCTCATTCTTTTAAACAGTCTCCCCCATGCACTTTTATTCATTATTTTTAAAAATAATATAATAGAAACAATACGTTTCGTTATCGACGTTTTAGGGTGAACTTCTGTTTGTGGTGGAAATTTTGAAGTTTATCATGTGTTTGCTTCTCTCGGGCAACATATTGGACTGTTCTAAATTTAAAATCCACTTCAATGTGAATGTTTGAACATACTGGGTTTTGGCCTTCGTATGGTAGTATGATGGATCTGAAATCTTTATGAACGAATTCCGTACAATGGAAAAACAAAAACTTCATTTTCTTGAAGCGAAGAAGGATATTATACTACCGGGACGATTCCTTTCTATAAAAGCACAGGTCGTCAGTCAGGTACATAGGGCAATTAAGTTTGAAATTGGGATTGTGAAATAAGTAGGTCTTAGTACCATAATTATATACTGTCGGCGTGTTTGGGTCTGTGTCTGTGTCAATCGTTGTAATGTTCTTCAATGCCTCATAATTATGCAATCTAGTGCATTTGTTGTCTAAAAATATGGATTCCTGTCAATCTATAGGAATCCTCCATCTATGTATAAACACAAATAAACAAGCAAACTTGAAAGAAATGTGCCAATTTCAATGTAATAAAGTAATACATCTGAAAATCTATTAGAAATCACATTCTGAGTAATCAATGACAGCAGTGACGAAGCTGACATCCTCAAATGGAAATAGGCCAGCTCGATTAGTGTGTTGTGTGACTATCATAAATACTAAGTGTACGTGGCAGAGCAAATGTAAGATTATGCACCACGATTTCATTATTCTATTTCAGCCAGACAACCACAACCTCCTCATAATGTCAGTATTGTACAGCAGTATGTTAGAGGACACAGCCTCAGGGCAGAGGTCCAATGGACGATTCCTAATAGTAAGTATTCCATCTCCATCTGAAAGAGCCACATTATTTCTGCAATTTTACAAGAATGGATAATCCTCTTAGCTCGCTGTGATAACTGTTAACTCCTTCCATTGCAACAGTACAGATTTAGCGGTTTCTACCCACACCTTTCTGCTTCGTAAAGCATGACAAATACACTGACAGGAACTTGTTCTGAGGACTTATTCACCTTTTGTTTCATAGCGGATACGAAAGACAGTGTGATCCCATTGACGGTGACATGCACAGGAAGGCTGATCAGGATCTGACTTAAAACTAAAATAGTATCTCCATAAGAAAGGCGGAAAGGAAATTTTTCATTCTCCCAGTTTCAATCAGGAAACTTCGTACTGAGTGCTCTCTATCTCTCTCTCTCTCTCTCTCTCTCTCATATTCAGATCCTGACAGGCAATTTATAACTAAGAGCTAAAACCGTCTTATTTTCATTCTGTCAATGTTTGCTGTTATCTTATTACTACTAGAAACAAGCTCTTCTTTGACTATTTTTATACTGTTTCAGCCTCTCATGGCAGACTTAATGTTTTATATCTAGAATCTATTATTTTTCCTCTCTATGCTATTTGCCGACTGACATTGTCATTCCAGAAATGATCCATCCAGAATCTTAAGGGACATTAAAAACATCATAATTTGTGACTTTAATTTAGCGTCATATCCAAGCACTACGGATATGTCTGTTATCTGGGTTCCATTGTAACGTCATTGATGAACAAAATGAGATCAACATCAAAGTCTGTACCTTTGAAGCATTTGTACTGAACATGCTGCCGAATGGCCCTGAAACGTGGACGTATGAAGTACCGGTTTAAACCAAATATCTTTCATTTACAATGCCTTCTGAGAATATATTAATTATCTGTTGGCAAGGTATAAAACCAACACCGGCGTTTTGGGAGGAGCACAGCTGCATTTTTTTTTTATTTGATTTGTTATGGTTTCGGTCTCTTCCGGCGTACCGCGGAGGACGGCGCCATATCGCGATATCCGACCATTACACCTAGCGTTTGCTTTTTGCCGGTAGCATTCGCAGTTTGGCCTTTTGTACTATCTGCCTCCCGCTCGCCGAGCTCTTGCTCTATCAGGGCTGCGTACCTTTTGCCGAGCATCGCATCCCGCCCCCCCTCCCCCTTCCGTAATCAGGAGAAGTCATCAACTGCCACATGCTAGTCCGGACGGCTTCCCCATGGGAGAAGGGGGTGCAGCTAAGGAACCTTCTCTCACAGCTTACTGCTTACAGCTGCAAAGAATTACACTGAATCATTAGAAAGAGGTCTTTCAATTGGTTTGGCTTTGCCAGAAGTTCTAAAGAAACCTTTTTTTCCCAATTATTAAGTTACTCAACAGAGATCTGGAGAGTCCTTCATGTCCAAAATGAGGACTGCATCTGCGATAAAAGATTTAGGTTCAATTCCTCAAACATGGGAACCTACATTCGAAGATAAATCTTTTGGCTCGGCTCTGTCTCCATCGGTCTGTCCCAAGTTCTAGGAAGGGCCACAAATGAGCAAAGGACACAAAGCAAGATACAAATTGAAAGAAGTCAGATCAATACAGTTGCATACTGCCATAGGCCATGCTCATAGAACATCAGTAAATTTTATTCAGCCACGAAAAGCACTGCAGAAGAAGAAGGGGATGGCCAATCGAAGTAATTTGCTACAGCTGCAACGCAGAATCCCGTGATGATGATTATAGAGACTCATTGCCCTCTCTTACTCCGGCTTCTCGTTTCGTGGCTGAAATGACATAATGTGAAAGAAAAACACATACACTAATGATGAATTTCCGCTGCAAAGTCTTCGATCATATTGTGGAATTAATCTAGCCGTGTTATTCGTCAGACTTGAAAATCAGAGACAATCGATTTACTGCTTATGCTTTTTTCCCACAAATAATAGTGATGTATTATGATTCCTTCTGTCAAAAAGATAATTTGAAATTACTGCTTGGTCATTCAGACAGCTATCTATTGCAATAATATTCTCTGCAAATGTAAATTTTAGACGAACATGCTTGCCTGCAGTATTCTGCTTTCGCTCTCCCTCTCTTTCTCTCTTTTCTCTCCTCTCTTATCCTTATAATATAGAGAAATAATGAATGCAACTATCTTGTATTATACGTCAGAACTTTTGGAAACTAGTGTTGAACGGAACATGAGACATTGCTGCTCGTTGTAAAGGAGTGAAATTAAAGCTTCTATGACACATGTGATATTGTATCATATAAACTGCTACATGCACATTTTTTTTTAAATTGTTCAAAGCATCGCCATTAAACCCAACTTCCTGTCCTAGAACCTGAGCATCCTCTAAGCATTTCATCTATTTATCTTTTTGATAGAAATGTTCATAAATCTTTCATTTATTGTTCCACTATTTATTTTACGCAGATCACAGAATCTTGCTTTTGCTATTTCGTCATTTTTGATTTCGCTGATTCACATCACGGGTCCAATCTATTATTTTCTTCTTATTTCAGACACAGGCTGTTACTTCAAACTGTACTGGATGACGGGGAAAGAGGGATCTTTCCATTCACGAGAATTAAGGGTAAGTTAACGTTTTAATTTGATTAATTAATGGCATGCTTAACTCCGCGACCAGCATAATTCCAATGAATTAATAAATGTAAGTTTCAATATTTCTATATTTTTTAACATAACAATGTCTGTAATTTTATTTATTTCTTATTTCTGTATGCCTCTGCCAGCGACAAAATAATGGTTAGGTCAAACACAGAAATAAATGGCTATGACAATATTGTTTGTTTGCCTTGCTTGAATGGGACAGAATCAATATGTGCTTTGCAAAGCAGAGTGCATCCTTAACTTGAAATGGGTCCAACTACTGCCTTATACCACACTTATATCACATTTATCTTTATGAATAAACTAGATATAAATTAGCATTAAAGAAAAAATAATAAATGCAAAGCTGAACCTCATTATGAGACAATAGCTACAACTCTTTTGCTTTCAAATCGATTCGTTCACAGTGATAAGATTAAGAACAGCTGTTAACTTTAACGCAGTGGTTCTGAGTTCTATATTTAAGTATCAATCTTTCGGCACAACAGGGATATACACTCATTATTCTTCTCGCCTCATGTTTCATTTCCTGCACATACACAGTCAACATACCTAAATACACAGTCAATTCATTGTCCTTCTGTCTGTTTCTCTCTGTCAAGCAGAGAGAGAGAGTGTGTGTGTGTGTGTGTGTGTGTGTGTGTCTTTCTCCGCTGTTTTTGGACTTTACATGCTCATAATCAGTATTTCCCTATTTTATTTAAAAGTTTAATATATAATGTGATTTTAATATCGTACTTTTAGTATTCTACAACATAATTTCAAATTTTATAGTATGTGTATTTTATTATAATTTTTGTTTCATCTCGTTTGTCGTAAAGATTCCGCAATTACAAAACCCAACGCGGCTTCTCGTGTAGAAAGGCAAACTGGAAGAAGATTTATGCAAGCCCCCACAAGACTTAAAAATCTATAGGGATTTGCTCTGAAGCCATCAATAGAGCTATGTGCCAAATTTAGTATCTCTGCAAGTGTTCAGTACAAGCAGTGGAGGGGAGGAG
>JBCAUA010349127.1:0-18779 GCA_038406235.1 Peronia verruculata | reverse complement strand
CCCCCCCCTCCCCCCCCCCCCCCTCCCCACATCCATGCAAAAATTGTGATTAAGTGTCATAACCTGTAGAAGGATGTATTAGGATTGATAAAAGTGATCACCCACTTTCTCACTACATTAGCCGCAGAGGTTGGCCACTCCTATTGTTTGAATTCAACAATATGCCAACTTCTCCTTGAGGATGAACAAAACTTTTTTCACTAGCAGAAAGGGAAATGAATAAATATAGATGTGATATCTAAAATTCTGCATAGTGAAAAATTAAGCAGATCCTGATTTCACTGTTGCATCTCATATTTTTACCTGAAAAAGTAGGAAACCATAGAACAATATTCTTTCGGTCATCTATTTACTATTTACTTGTCCCTATCATAGTAAAGGAATGAAATGATATTAAGAAAATCAAAATCTTTGTCTTGTGCAATTATGATAAAACTAATGCTCTGTGAGAGAGAAAGGTTCTCAGTTGTGGAATTCTGTGGAGCAAAAATTCAGTGACCTGAAAATGAATTAATCAAATTTCACAACGGTGAGGTATTTTAAGTCAGTCAAGTGACTGAGGAATTTTCACTCACATGCTGATTTGTGTACATGCTCGGACCATGACAGGCAGCTCTTGACAAAATGATGAGCATTCAGAGATACTCATGTCATATGAACAACCCACAAATGAGTCGGAAGTTGCGCCGGGTGAATTTAAACACAGCCATTTTTTACCGTTTTTTTTTTTTTTTTTACTATTTTCTGACTATGATACCAAAATATTTCTTTTTTCGATTAAAAAAGGTTAAATTGTCATTTTGTGAAAACAAATAAAAATTTTGTCGGAAATTGGTTAAAAACACACAAAAACAGCCATATATCTTCATTGTCTGAGGCGACTTCCAACTCATTTGTCCTGGTCGCAAGGCAATGTTCCTCAGTCATGTGACCAACTTCAAAATATCTCATTAACTGAATGTTCTGTATGATCACGCAGTTTCTTTCCTCTGTCAACACGAGTCATATATCCTGTTCACAGAAAAGAATTGTTCTCAAACATGCATTTGGTCATATGGAAAGTATGTAAATTGTTAATGGTACTGTGTAAGCATGAGTTCATAATTATTTGCGTCATGTTTCCAAGGGCTCTTGTAAATTGGCATGTCTGAAAACATTGAAAATCCATCATGAGATATGAAATGCATAATTTCTGAACAAGTAATATGAATAAAAACATAGATAATCATATAATGTTTAGCAATGTGGTATTTTAGCATTGTGTTTGTTTTTGTAAGTTAGTGTAAGTGATGATAAACTGGAAACAGGGGAAAAAAAGAAGCTCAATATGTTTAAACTTTTTGTATGTCTCTAAAAATGTTTCTATAACACATCTTACACATAAATTGGTATATGAGGAAATAGTATACGTTCTTTTTATCTCTGAATGGAAGAGATGTTTTCAGACCATTGTAGAAAATGATTCACGTATTAGGCCTGATCACAGAATCATTTCTCTTTGTAATTGTACATTTCACCTTTATATGCAGTAGAATTTTTATGTTGCAATACTCTCTGTACCATGACCATGAATTGAAAAATGTACATAACAGAATTATTTAGCTGTGATAAATAAAGTCTTAGTTTTGAAATTGATTAATATCTTTGATACAATGTACAATTGTATAATAGATAACACTTTTCATCAGATTGAGCTGCCTATCCAGACTGCAAACTTGGTTACAAACCCAGAAGAGGGGCAGCGACTCTTGACAAAATTTGGTCATTTGGTGATCAATGCAACAGATAATTATGTTCCTGATGATCTGGCAGACAGGCCAATATATTGGCAGCTTCCCGTCTCTGTGCCCAGTGACATGGTAAGTAGGAACAAAAGTCAAGGCTACAACATAGGCATGCTCGCTTATAAAGATTCCAATTCTTTGTTATAAGTCTCAAACTGATCTAACTTCTGTTTGCTGTATGGGAGCTTCCGAAGTCAGTTACCCCTAAATTGACCAAATGGTCAGTAATACGTCAATAGAACTAAAAGGATTATGTGTACAAATAAAATTTAACCAAAATCTGAGAAATCATCACTTCATTGCCTCTGCATCAATCTAGATGTTTTAGTTAGAAGAGACCACAACATTTTTTTTTTCATTTGTTATTGTAGTTTGAGAATATAATCATGCAAATGAACCTGTTACTCTACTGAATAAATCATAGCACAGGAAAGAATTTACTAGATAAAATGGATCGCCTCTTTTTATCGTTAATATGTTCCACACTTGAAGATAATCATATTCTCCAATGCTTGGCATTCCACTGGATGGTATGCAAGAATTTTTCTTTTTTTTTTTTTTAGTTGTGGTCAGCTTAAAAATGTCCAGCTATTTCAGGTGTCTCAGTAGATAATGCAAATGGTGACCTCACAATAAAACGGTTGAAAAAAAGAAGGGTGCATTAGGAGCCTAATATTGAATTGAAGATGCTAAGATATGCAAAATTTTGCCTCTGCAGATCCTGTCCTATGGTGGCACTCTCCAGTTTGTTCATTACTTTGAGGCACCATTGGATCTGATAGATCCTGGCATTGTGGCTCCTCTGGTCATCATTGTAGGCAATGGAATAGAGATTCACACAGACAGCTCACATCTTGAGCCCACCAACCCCCTGCAGTTTGACATCTCATTGCATGAGGTAAGGGGAAAGTCAAAACAATAAACATACACCTCAGTGGAGCTCATGATTTATCAGTACTTGACGACACAAAGATCTACGATGTTACACAGTGCTTTGCTTTTTCTAAGTTCTTTATGTGATGGAATCTTGCTGGAGATATAATTCTGATGAACTGAACTAAAAGTATGGGAAAAAATAAATTATAATATTTGATAGCCTACAAGTGAACCAAGCTTCATCTGAAACATATGCCCTTAAATATGTGCCCCATAAGGGTAAGCTACCTCTGTTGACAGAATTATTGTCCGCAGAGGTATGTGCTGGTATAATTATGAAAGCTTGTACTATAAAAGGAAGAAAAGAAATAGTTGTTAAATCATTTTACCTTCCTAGGATTCATACATAGTTGACAACAAAAAAGATCAATGAAAATCATTTTGGAAACTTTGCTATTTGTTTACACCTGTTCATCACTGAATATCAGCAATTGCTTAAAGATATGTATTTAATATATTCTATATTTTATCACTAATTTTCTATAATTTATTTTGTTGTACAGGTAGTACAAACCTTTTAAACTGAATATCACACTTTCATGCAAGCCACAAATGGAGGCTTTTGCTGCTATTGTTGTGTCCTAGCAGAGCATGCATATACATGCAGAAATAATCTTTGAATGAAACAGAGTAAAATCTTTTCCATTGGCAGATTTTGAGATTTTACTAGGAAGAGAAAAAATAGACCCTGTATGCATCAATGATTATCAGTCACCAGATTTGAATATTCATTATATCTATTTTTATTCTTTTGTTGTTTTCATTTTACATAAAAGTACAAGGGAAAAAAGCACTTTAGAAATAATAACCAGTGCAGATAGCAAGTCTTGGAAATTGATTATGTTAGTTCTGGTTTTTATCAGTTCTTGAGAAAATACATACTATTACTTTACATTTTTTAAAGGAAAATCAATATAACCTTAGAAAATATTTTGCAGGATGTGTGGCGTTTGCGTAACAGGGATGAACCCATTTCACGCAGGCTCATGATGGTGGTTTTACAACGAGTTGAAGGAATCTTCATCAGAGCTGTTGAAAATGGCAGATCAACATATGCAGAGTAAGATCTGTGCTTTTCATCTTTGTATCTCATTGAACATACAGCATTTCCAGTTTTCATTTCCACCATAACGTTATAACTAATTTGTGAGGTAGTCAGTAAGTTATTTTCATCATTGTTTGGAAATTCCCCTTAAATATTTAATAAATTGAATAGAAAGGAAAAAAATAATAGTACCATAATAATAAAAGAACAGTAAATCTTGAGGAATGATCAGGTTTCATTTTTTTTTTAAAAGACAGTTTTACTTTATGTCTTTCAGTGTGTCACTTATGTCTTAAGACCATTGTCTTTTTTTTTTTGTTCAGTGGCACATCAGCTTCTTGTTTGCTGCCCCTTTTCTTCCTCCTCAAGTTTGACTTGTGACTTTGCAACAAGTTTTTGCATTCCTTTGCTCAAACCATAGAGCCTCTGTGACATTGGTATTGCAATGATTTATCTGTTGCAGACTTGGCCCCATCTCTCTTCAACAAGCCGTGCCTGCAAAATCTGACATAGGACCTAATGATCTGGCACTTGGCGTGGAAATCTGTGAATGTCCTGACAGATACAGTGGGGAATCTTGTCAGGTAAAGATGCTGAGGATGGTTTTCTTTTCTTTTCTTTTTTAGGAACCCAATTTGATTTTTCAGTGTTGCAATTTTATTGAATGCCTTGTACTTTATGGGAGTATTTTTTACCTGGTAATTTCTGTCATTCAAAAAAAAATAATATTTTTTTTTGTAATTGTTAAGAAAAACTTTTAAGTGATGAATAGCTTAGTACCTTCAACTTGCTGATTAAAAGAATATGAAACAGATAGAGCAAATAAATACTTTTTTCAGGTCAACAGTTGCTTTAATTTGTATCAGTAATGACTTTTGTTCCACTAGAATCCTGGCCGAGGTTATTATAGGGTTGTGCCCCCTGATGTTGATGTGAACAACTATGGAAATCCTGAGACTATAATTGGCCATGTGAAACCTTGTCAATGCTACAGACACAGTGATATTTGCCACCCTGAGACAGGCCATTGCTTGGTAAGACATAAACTGGGCTGACCAATCATTGTAACAGTTGTCTTAACAAATCAGAAGTGTTAATAAATGAATAGAAAAGAGATGGGTTGTGCATAGGGATTGGGAGAAATATATGGGAGGGAGGGGGGGGGGAGGAAGGAGGGAAGGTAGGGAGTCAGGGAACAATGATTAGATCAATGTTTGTAGGTGTTAGCCTCACTGTGCAAATTTCTGTCTGTTTGCTCACACAACAAAATATTTCAAGGAGTGTTCAGATAGGAAATCCATTATGGCATTTACTCCTGGCCATTCACGGAGAACTGCTGGATGTTGGTGAGAGAGAGGACTAGAACTCATGGAAATGCTATTTTGATCCATCTAATATGATTATCAACTAAAACTGAATTTAGACTAAAGCTAGTGGTGCATGCTATAAATCTGCCTCCTTGACCATGTACATCTCATTCATTATATGAAAGATTGATCTCTTCCTATAAGATTATTGTTTAGCGAAACAGTCATCTTAAGTAGCAATTCTTTTGAAGAACCATATCTCACTATTGCAAACTTTCTATCCAGGACTGCCGAGACAATACAGCTGGAGATTTGTGTGAGAAATGTGCTGATGGTTTCTATGGAGTGGCTACAAGAGGAACTCCTGATGACTGCCAACCGTGTGCTTGTCCTCTCACAGATCCTTCAAATAAGTACGTGTAGTAATAAAAATAATGAAGAAAATCAAACTCTATCTATTGTTTGCAGGATATCTATTGTTTGCAGGATTCTGTCAACAGAATAAGATGAGGTACGTTTAATTTGTCTTCAAAAATGAAATTCCATTTACTGTTGGTCAGACACAATATATTGTATAATATATATATTCACACTACATGCACTAAATAATATCACTCACAGCATTAGAACAAGTGAACTTTGCTTCAGCTTGATAACTGTATTTCTGATGACTCAAATGAATATCTGTAAGACTCTTACATGCAACAAATACCCAATTTTTTTCAGAATAGGAATGCTGTGTTATGTTCTTGTGTGTACAACAACACCTGATTAACTTTAGAAATGTCAGCAGAATTTGTTTGAGTGCCAGTGTCTCTAGAATGTTATTGATATGAAAATTATGGCTTTGGGCCTAAAAGAAATGAAATGCATGTACAACACTATTATATTATTTTCTGGTAGGAAATGAGCTCAGATGGAACATATAATGAGCAAATTTTTCCAATATCTGTTTCCTGACATTTCATCTCCTCAGTTTTCAAGCATAGTATGTCCTTTTGTTACATATTTGGGGAATCAGTGCATTATTGCACTCTAGCTGACACTAGAATTTTACAACAAGTCTGGATGTTACGTAAAAATGAAGTAGAGGTTTTTAAACTTTCATTTGATGATCTTGTGAAAAGGAAACAGTACACACTAGATTGGGCCAATGATGAATTGATCCTCATATTTGCTTGTATTGGACATACAACATTTTAGAACTGAGGTGACAACTTGCTGTGTTAGCAATATGTATATTGTGATTCAAATGCTGAATACATTTTTTAATATGTTTTCTGAAACAGTTTCAGCCCCACCTGTGTCGGCGGTAGATCAGGGATGATGTGTACAGCTTGCCAGGAAGGTTATACTGGCAAACGCTGTGAAAGGTAAGGAATGTCAACATTATTAGGGCACTACTTGAAAAGCCTCATCACATCACAATAAGCTACTGCGTAGTAACACATTGCAACAGAGAACTACCTGGAAAACCTCATCGCATCACTCTAGGCTATTGCGGAATGACATGTGGCAACAGATTTCAATCAGCTGCTTGTCCTTTCTCAGTTCAGTCTAATTTTTTGATGTGGATTACCGAGAGGATGTTTGTACTATGGCTTTACTGTACATAAAAGGTGTTGTGGGAGAGAATACAGTATGGTGCTATATCATCAAAATACTGTATACATAAAATTCACAGCATTGCACATGGCATAGAAGCTGAATGACAATGAGAAACATGCAAAATACACTATGTAGAGTAAGATGATTTATCTTTCCTATATATTTGACTCTTTCTGTCTCTCTCACATTTTAAAAAAATATTTTAAGAAAAGATATATTCTGCTTTACCAAGAACACAGCTTTTTAGCATACCTTAACAACTACTTTGTCCATCTGCATAGATGTGATTCTGGTTACTATGGTAACCCAGAACAATTGGGAGACACCTGTAAGCCATGTTACTGCAATCCTGAGGGATCGATCAGTCAAATCTGCGACTCAGTGACTGGCCAGTGTCCATGTATTGCCGGCATCGAGGGCAGAACCTGTGACGGTTGTACTGATCCAACCTTTGGTGTGGATAATGGCAAATGTGTCTGTGAGTATTGGGGCATCGCTTTTTTTTTTTTTTTTTGGTTTGGTTTCTCTTTCAGGTTTTAAATCCTTAAATCCCATTTAGTAAAATAATAAACACCAATTTTTTATTACTTGAGAGCCACACCATTTCTCATCAGTCCTGTATACTAAGCTTACCATTTTATTGGGGTTACCAATATCAATTTTAGCAGTCCGTTATGTTTGTTTGTTTGTTTGTGTTGGGGGTTTAATGACACATCAGCACAATTATGGCTATATTGTGTGAAACATGGTAAGATTCATTTACAAAAAGAAGAGAGGAAAGAAGGTAGGACAAGACAGAAGCAAGGAGAGAGAGAAGAGATGTCTTCCCTGGAATGTCAAGGATGGCACTCCATGGGAGACATCCCACCAATGGTGGGCTTACACTGCCTGCAGGTGGGAGCAGAGAATATACCTATAAACCCTGGGCCCCGAGGGGAGTCATCCATTATGCGGTGTGTAATGTTTATGGAGTTCAAAAAGTTATAATTTTTTTTTTTTTTAATGTTCAGAAAGTGGTTCATTCATGTGGTTTCTCAAACATAGAGATAATGTTAGCTGTATAGGAATGCAATATATAGTTATATTTTAATTGCATTATCCTGTGTTTTTTTCCTCAGCATGCTATACTGGATGCACTGGAATCCTGTTGGCTGATCTACAAAACATTTCTGTTCCTTTGATCAAATTCAATTTCTCAGAAGCAAGTTATCCTTGGGAAAAACTATACGCAATAGAAATAGAAGCAAGTCAATTGAGGGTGAGATTTCATTCATGAAATTATTTTCTTAGGGCTGTTTTTTTGCCATACAGATTGCACAAAGAAGAACATATTTAAACTTTGCTTCTTTAACATTTGTAGATAGATATTTTTAGTGATGATATTGATATATCCTCAGTTTGAATGAATTAACTTAGTATTGACATTAGATGTTGCAGGACAGTTTGTTTGATTGTTAACTTTCTATATTCAGTTCCTGAAACTGTTTTGGGGACAAACCAGATGATGTTTAAAGAAATAAATAAGAAATTTAATTAAATATCTTGATTTCCATTCTTTAGGTTAAGTTTGGTGATTTTCTCCATTTCAGACAAAGAAGAAAAAGAAATGAGAAATTTACCCTCCATAACCTGGAGCAACTTTTGAGACAAAATCATAATATTGTCCTGGGACAGAGTTAAATTTCCATAGTTGTACTATGAGATCCTTTGTACTAAGCAAAACGTCTCGTGCTTTAAAAGTCTGTGCTCTGAAATTATTTTCTCTGACTAATTATTTGGTTCAAGTTCTGTCTTTAGAGCTTGCTGAGTGTTTGATATGTCACATTTAGCTGTTCAAGATTTTGACAGATTTTTGCGTTACATTCTGGCCACAACTGTGCTGAAGCCTTTGGAAGCAGAGGTCGGTGGTTCGAATCACAATGGTTGCATGTTGTATTCTTAGGAAAGATACTTACCACACAATTTTCCTCAGCCCACCCATCTGTAGAACGGGTACCTGATGTTTTTCGGGGGAAGTACAGTGGCGATGCCCTTCGCGATGCGGTCTGAAATGGCCAAGCCAATTTCACCTCTTGGGGGTCAAGGGATGGTACTTTTACTTTTTTTACTTTTACTTTATAATGTTAAAAAACCAAAAAGAAACATTTAGTTAACTATCCAGAAGTGGATCTGCAATCTCAGTTTTACAACTCACACATTTGTGGCAATTTGCAGAAAAGAAATGAACTTATTACCTTCTTTTTGACAGGACAAGTTGTCAGCTGTGGAATCTGCTGGCGTTGAAAATTTCAAGGACATGGAGAGAGAGGCTCAGAGATACCAAGAACTGGCTGACAATCTGATAGAAAGGGTAGGTGCTACACATGATCTGTATCACATGCCAAAAAGATGTGTCATTATTTTTCAGTCATGGAATAGCTATATTTAATAATGCAATTATAATAATTAGCAGTAAAGTTTAACATTAAGTGATGAGGTACGACAATATGCTAACATATTGTTTGATGTTAAAAAGATGGCAAGGTTAGAATTTATCACGCTGGATGTATTGTCACATTATAATTAAATAGCCTACTCAGAAATGAAGCATGTTATTAAACTGACACATCTTTTTTACTTTGAAAATGCTGCAAGGGTAAATTTCTTCATGGTGAATATATTCCTACATTGTGCGTGATATAGTTCATACAACTATATTGTTTCCTAATTCTTTTGTAAGCAGTGTTGCTTTCTTTGATAGTACTTTGCGAAAGTTTCATCACAGAAAGCCTCCCCTTGTTTCTGTTTCATAGTGATAATTTTATCCCATGTAAGCTTCTTTGTCCTGATACATGTAGCTGACCTACGTATGAGTGTATATCTCCCTGGATCATATCTCCCCAAAATGAATAGTTATTTAGACTGGATTGGTGTAGGAACATTCAGTTCAAAGAAGATTATTAATAAATAAAAAAAACTTACATGTTTCTGTGAGATTGAACTTTCTCCTCCCTTCTTTCATGTAAGCAGGGAATTAAAGAAAGAAAGAATGGAAAAGCAAATATTTTACTTGAAACAATGATAGCTTTATTGAGCTCTATTGTGATTTATTTTGTCAATAGATCTTGACAGTATTTAAGACTAAGGCTTCATCTTTTGTCCTTGACATATATTAGCACCATGTTCATTATGCTGATCCAAGTAGTTCTTTAGATGGCTTGTACTGGCAGGTTTGTGACTGTTATTCATTATCTGCTATAAAAAGTTGACAGTGAGTGTTTACTTGTAAACTATAGTCAGTTCCATCCATGGGATGCTCTTGCTTCTTTGCACTGTTTGCATGCCCTTTATATATAATGTCATCCTATGCTGAGACAAAACTGAATACTGGAAAGGAAGTAAAACAGTTAAAAACAACAACAATAACAATAACAAAACAACAACAACAACAATAGAGGGAATCTCTTCTGTCAAGCCATTAGGACATCCCCAAATTTACAAGCCAATATTAAGCAACATCTCATATGGTGGAATAAAATTCAGTTTTCACAAAGCTGTGGTCCAGGTTTCCCATGGCTAAGATTTGTAAAAGCTAAGTATACAGTATGTCCAGTATGTAAGTTTAATTTTGCAAACTGGATTGAGGCTAAATTAGATTCCAAGCTGTGTCACTGAGTTGCAAAGTCAGTCTGATAGACTCCCATAAGATCAAAACCAGTTTGAAAATGAAATTAAAAAACAAAGAAAAAAAAGAATGTAAATCTGTTAAAAAGCAGGAGTAGAAATAGTACTTTCAAGTCAGTGTATTAGTAAACATAACTGTAACAGTAAGTTTAATGGACTGCATCATATTTTTGGTATCTGAAACTGGAGATTACACACCAATTGCTCCATTCAGTTTTACATGAATAATTCCTTTGACTGTTGTTCTAAGTAGGCAAAAACCTTCCATGGCTCTCAACCCAATCAAAAATCAGCCAGCTGCATTTAGACTGTTTCATTTATCAACCCTGTGCTATTCCTTGTCCTTATATGTTTGTATAACTGACATCCTTATTGTGTTCTAGAGTCGTTATACATGTGATGCCAAGGTAAGACTCATTTGCTGTGCTGTAGCCTCACTGCTATAGATGGTTTGCTATAATCACTGCTTTTGAATAGATAACCTGGTTTCCAATATATTGACCGAGCACCTGCCCAAATGATGAGCTATTTGATTAATGAAATCTGCTTTTTATTCTAATATATAGTCATGATATATGTTATATTGTTTTCCTCTAGTACTTCAGTCCATGCTTTATCACAAATAAAACTTACAATTCTTTTGGAATATGATGAAAAGCATTAAAATTTAAAATTGAATGAAAATTAAATGACAGATTATAAAAAATCTCTCCTAAATGTAAAGAGTCATAAAATACATACATCTTCTGCACATGTCAGATAGCCTGCACAAAGTTATGATGATTTGGAAACTTTCAGACTATTTCTGTGTTGTTTGCTGGGAAAGTGTAATACATGTGTAGCTAGCTGCTCTTTGATGTTAGCTCTACTGTAGATTATGTGTTTCTGTATGTTAGAATTTATTCATGTAAGAATCTTCAGCGTTGTAAGTTTGCTTCTGGGAATATACTTTTTGTTGAGGAATTTTGCTTTTGCTTTAGCTTTCTACAAAATACTGTGTCGTTAAAACAACTGAACAAAACAAAATAACAACTACACGTACATAAGCATTGGGCATGTTTTCTCTTTTTAAAATTGTTCTGGAAATAAGCTGGAAAAAAAAAACTTTGCATAATGAGTTAAAAAAAAAAAAGGCAGACAATGACTGTTCTTTGTTTTTTTATTTGCAAAATAGATTTCATTAGATTCTTACTGACTAACACACACCATAAATACAATTCTGTTTGCTATAGAATTTGTGCACAATGTTAACTCAATATCATTAAAAAAAAAGATCCCCCTACCCTCTTCTATCCCCGCCCCCATTCTCCTTTTCACCCATCTACTTCATATTTCAGAAGATTTATTGTTTACATTGTTTTGTAAATTTTAGCCATTCTGTTCACTTTCTTTGCACATTATCAACCGCTTCACTGCTAAGCCAATTTTGCAGTCCTGTGTTAAACAGGCCAGTCTCAGCCACTGCTAACTTTCATCTGTCCCATCCACTGTGAGACGAGCTAACTGGCAAACAGAGACGTTGGCTGTTATTAGATATTACTAATTATAATGTCAACAATCAAAGTATACTGGGCTCTTATCATGCGGTCATCTGCTTATCATCCATGCAAAGTGTTTATCAAAAGATTCTGCATATAGATGCAAAACACTGCTCATTGGTTAGAGCTGGTCGGAGCATTAGATCAAAGGGGTAAAGGGGCTGGTTGGTGGTGTGTTGAGCTTGAGTTTGGATGTACCACATATGTCTGTTAGCGCATGAGACACCAGTACAGTTCCACTTCTTTAACTTATCTGGTACTGTTGTTCGCAGTGAAATGGTTAATACATGGTTTTTAAATTATATGCTATTTAACTATTGAGAAGCACCTGATAAGATAGATGAGGCCTCATTAGAAATAGATTTCTTTTTTTTTTCAGTATTCTAGTGTACGTTTTTGTCAATATTAAAGTATTCAGACTAACAAAAAAGAACAGACATGAGTAGATGTAAACTCTTGAAAAATCAGTCTGCGTAAATTTCAGTCTTGAAAGTTTGTGTAAATTGTATGTACAGCAGCACAGGAAATTCAGTGTCTTCATTTGACCAGTTCAGATGTCTAAAACTAACTGTTGATGTGATCTTGATGTGAATGAGGAAGTGATATTTTAAATCCAGCAGACTAAAACTAAGACTTTTTCATGCTCAAAACATTTTTTGTCAGTCTATTTTATTTCATGTCATAGATAATCAGGGATGAAGTTAGATTTCTCAAGTTGACAGAGCTATAAATTCGGTTAACTGAAGAAAAACCATTATTACAGTAACCTTTGATGTTTTCACACCAAACCATAACTAATCATTCAGACTAAAATTAAGACTTCTTAATGCTCAGGAATTTTCTTTGAACTTGTTTCATTTCACCTCTTCCTTAATCAAGAATGATGTAGAATTTCTCATTGCTGATGAAAATAAAAAATTATCTGAAGAATAATGATTTTACACGTACAGTTAGCTTTAATTTTTTTTTTTCACACCTAACCAAAACTAGAGACACTTATTCTGTAAAAAGAATACTTGTTTGATATGTGTGTTTGTGTTGGGTTCACAGCTTATGGAAAGGCAATTTTTTACTTTCTATGAGGTGTTCTGAACAGGAGCAGTGTAAAAGTGAAGTTGAGGTTTTCATTATTCTCAGCAAGTTGTTATAGTTGTTTATTGTCTTTGACAATTTCTATGAAAGCTTTTGTGAATGAGAATAATAATTTTATGATGAATTTAAAGATTTAATGATGAACACTGTCCCCAACTGTTTTATAAATTTTTATTATTATAAAACAAAGGAATGCAACTGAGTGCTGCATTGGGTTCTGTGAAAAAAATCTTATACATGTATTTTGATTGCAAGAATGGCTTGATTTTAGTTGTAAGCTTCACTGGCGTAAAAAAAAATATTTTGCGATTTGTACAATAACAGCATAGGTATTTTGAAACCTACGAAATTGCTGATTTCTTTGTAAAAACTAACACTGAGAAGTAGAGAAAGAGGCAGAAGACCCAAGTGTTTGTGGTAACCTAGTGTTGTCTATCATTAGTAAAATATGCGCACATGTCTAACTTGATAAAAGCTCTTTCTGTTTTCAGTACAGTTCTAAGTAATTTTTCTCAGACATAGTAATTACACTACATATATGAATGTTATATAGTCTTCTATGTTTGATGTAATTTCTGATTTGATTGATCATTCACTGCAAAAACAATATATCATGTTGTTTCAACTTTCATGTTTCAGCACTTCAGTAGTATATGTATTATAAATATGCTTATAGACAGCGCTATTTAGAAAATAATATTATTTTTTTACCAGTTCCTTTTGCATTTTAAGTCTTTGTCCACATGGCAAACTTAGCTCATTCCTGATACAATTCTTTTTAATCAGAATTTGTTTTTTTGCCCCAGTGATTCTATATTACTGCAAATGATGCTTGCAAATATAATTTACTTTACTCAAAGTATCAGTGTGTGAGATATTAGTTTACCGATCCCATTCTTGCTGTTAAACTTGTATATATTGCAGGCATGATGTACATGCCTTTATCATAGTACAGGCATGGTGTATGTGCCTTTATCATAGTACCGGCATGGTGTATGTGCCTTTATCATAATTAAAGACTTGTTTTTTCCAATAGTTGAGCACCACTGGAGCTGAAGCTTGCAGAGTCAAAGAAAATGCAGCCGAAGTTTTACAAAATGCTACTGAACTTGAACAACTTGTCAGAGACACATTTGAAGATATTAAGAGTAAGTGGTCATTGTTAATTTTTTTTAATGGATTTTAGAAGCTTCTCCAGTGTCATTCAGTAACATTTTCAAACACAAATGATATATATATATATATATATATATATTTTTTTTAATGTCCCAGGTACGTAAGTCTTACATAAATGTTAATGATCCTCTTTTTTTATCTGCAAAGGAGAGACCTCTGGCACGACATGCAAATCAATAATTACATTTACTTCAGTAGAATTTTCCATGCATATCACCTTGATCACTGGTAAAAAATTTTCAACTTTGTGTCTCTTTCGAATAACCAAACATCTGACAAGGATATGGTGTAAGATCATGAAATGACAGATGAAACGACAGTTGCTGTCCTCCAAGAGTAAACTCCACGTCATGGCAGAATTGATGTCAAGAATGCTTTGATAAGTGGTGACTAGAAATGATTTAATATTGTGAATGAATGGTAGCCAGTGTTATACAGACCTTAAGCACAGAATCACAGTTCTTGGAAAAAGCAGTTGACATCTGGAAGTTGTATGCATATTTATAGCTACAGCTGATGGTGAGTCTATTCGACTAGACTATCCAACTCTACGTGAATTTCCTGGCATTGCGCAGTTGTAATCTCTCAGTATGTAAACCTGCTTGTTTTATTTATCATGGCAGTGAGAGAATGAAATCAGTAGTTAATGATACTCTTAATGAGTAAATCTCAACACTGATTTCTTCAACATTTTAATATCTTACAGAATTGGTTGATAGTTTGGATGAGCTTATCCTGAGGGTTATCTACAACCAGAGTGGTGTCAACATGACTGCAGCCGTTGAGAATGCTCAGCGTATATTAGATGAAATTCTGGCTCGTGACTTTGGCCCTGCTGATCGAGCCGCTCAGAGAGAAAATATGTGAGTCCTTCCACAAATTTTGTTTTAGTAACCTAATCTCTCTAACAGCCCAGTGTATATGTCTCATGCCCAGGGCAAATGAGTTGGAAGTTGATTGGTAGATTTCAAGTTACAGCTGGTTTTAACTATTTTTCGACAGATACCAAAGTTTTTTATTTGTATTCCACAAAATGAAAATTCAATCTTTTCTATCCTAAAAAGATAAATCTGATATCTGAGTTGGAAAATAGTTAAAAACGGCTGTAACTTGCAACTGCTCAGAGCGACTTGAGACTCATTTGATCTGGGTGCAAGACATATGATGCTCATGAAAATAAAAAACATTGAAAGATAAAGAAATCAAGGATATTTTACAGAGGAAAAATCCTTGCAGTCTCTTGATAATGAACCATATTGAAGATGCAGACTTTACAGCTGACTGCACTATAGATTGTTGGTATCCAAATTTGATTTTGAAATAATGTTACCATGGTATCAGTGCGTACTAAAGTAATATTGGGCTTTTTAGAGGTTGAAGTTCTTGTCTCAAAAAATAATTAGTTCTTGACTTTACCTGACCATTTTGACATTGGTTCTTAATCTCTATGTGAACCATGAATCCTGATTTTTTTCTGTTTGCTTTTAGTTGCTTCAGTAAATGATAAATATTTGCTAACCATTTACAGCCACAATGTAGAAATTGGTCAACTGTTTGCCACCATTTTGCTTGGCATATCACAAAAGTCTTGCCTGCACAGTAAATTTCTCAACTCAGATTGATGAACAAAGATAGGAAAATGATAGTTTCAGTATAGCTGCAAATCAACAAAAAATGTGTTTCTTGTATACAACAAATAAGAATATATATGTAATCACTGTCTGAAAGCTTTCATCCTTGTTAGTCAGTAAGTTTCAAATTGTAAATTTCTGTTATAAATTGTTGTAAAATGCCTGTAGTTTTGCCCAAACATTCATCCAAGAAAGACACAGTGACCTATTGAATGTAATTTTTTATTAATTTAGCTCCTTTCATCTTGGAAACAAAATTAAAATATAGTGATTTTTAGCTATACTTAGTTTGCTTCCACTTTGGACCTATAACTACTTTCAGGCTTGCAGAGAAGCTGTCTGACAGGATTCGAGATTTCTTTCTGATGAATTTCAATGCCACGGATGTGGTAAATGCGCTAAGTGATTTGAAAAGAAGACTTGATGATCTCAGAGATCAGGTGATAAATGCTGATGGAACAGCACAGACAGCATTGGATACAATCCAACGTTTAAAGGTAATAGTTTCAGTATTTTTTTTTTTTTTTCATTTTTTTTTTTCTGTTGGGAAATTAATAGTCCAGTTAACTTGTCAGAAAAAGGATAGTAGCTCATTTGTGGACTTAATAGATTTAATAACAACCACCAATGAGACTACCTTTAATTAAATACTTCTAATATTTGAATTTTACAGTGTTACTTCTCATCAAAAGAGGTAATAAGTATGTGTGTGAAAAAAATTAATACCATAAGTGATACCCATTTTTCAGCTTAGTATTTTGTGCCACTGAACAAATTGAGTTGTGCCACATTTTATATGTTTCAGTCCCCTTTCTTGTCACTGAAATTGAAGGCAGGAAGAGGAAAAGATATCCTTCAACTTTCATATACCATAGTGCAAGAAAAAAAAACAAAAACAATAAAAGTAAATAAAAACATAGAAGTATTTCACTTTTTCAGATTTTAAACTGTCAATTTGTCTTTTGTTGAAAGCGGAGTTTCTTGTAACTTACAAGCATACATACAATTGTACAGAGGATTTGATTCTAAAATGCAATAACAGCCATTTTAAAATTTTGAGATCGGTGCCCGAGATGATACCTTTATGTGTGTCATATGATGTTTTTAGAAAAATGCTTAGGAAAATATGATAGATCCAGTAGTGACAAGTCATTAAAGTTATATTGGCAAAACATAAACACGTTTATATTTAGGGGAAAAATTGTGTTTTTGTTACAAGGATGAAATTGGATTTATGCCATTTTGCTATTAAATCTTTCAAATTTATTGCTCAAGATACAAAGAAAACAAATTTGATAATCTTTTTACAGTGTTGGGAGTGATGTAGTAAACAATAAATAAAGGATCACGACCTTACGTCATAGTCTTATATATACATTTGCAACCATAGAAGAAGTAGGGAAAGCTGATTGATGCCCCATAAAGTGCAATAAGATTGGAGAGTAAAATGGTTGATTTGTTTTGCAGGATCTTTTGGCAAGATTATCAAAGCTCAGAGATGAAATTTTGACCTTGCATGATGAATCTCGGGACCTGATCAGGAGTGCTGAGGATCTTTTGGCCAGGGCAGATTCCAATCTATATGTAAGTCAAAATTTTCATGGTTGAATTTAATGCTCTTTGTTAAAGTAAGACTAAGCATTATTAGTTTTAAAATATAAGATAGATAAGATTAATTTGGTAATTGTGAACTTTAGCCCCCCTTTTTCAGCTTAATAATTGAATAATAAACTCGTGGTTTGGCAGTATGACGCGTTCAAAAGCACGTTTTCTTTGAGTAACATTCATTTTAATCAACCAAAATATCAACATTGACGTGCGCACGCTTTGTCATGGCCTACATTTTAAGCCACAGGGCTATTTTTAAAAAAAAAAAAATCTCCCATGGAGGCCGTTCTAGTCATTATAAAATTGCAAGAAACCCACAATAGGCTTATATCTGCTCAACGGATCCATCTGAAATTTGGCACACAACATTTGCCGAGGTAGGGCAAGCTCGGGTTGTTTTTATTTAAAAAAAAACAAAAAAAAACGCACACACACATATTTATTTGCCGTCACAGGGCAGGCTCGGGTTGTTAAAAAAAAAGAAAGAAAGAAAGGAAGAAAGAAAGAAATCTCTCACGGAGGGCGTGGCTTCTCTTCTAGTATTTAAGAAACTAAAAAGAAAAACAAACACACACACACATTAATATACCATGGTAGGGCAGGCTCGGGTTGTTTTTATTTTTAAAAAAAGATGAAGAAAGAAAGAAAGAAAGAAAGAAAGAAAGAAAGAAAGAAAGAAAGAAAGAAAGAAATCTCTCACGGAGGGCGTGGCTTCTCTTTTAGTATTTAAGAAACTAAAAAAAAAAACAACACACACACACACAATAATTTCTCATGGCAGGGCAGGCTCGGGTTGTTTTTATTAAAAAAAAAGAAAAGAAGAAGAAGAAGAAGAAAAAGAAGAAGAAAGAAAGAAAAAAATCTCCAACCGAGGCCGTGGATTCTCTTCTAGTATTGAAGAAACTTAAAATAATTTTTTAAAAAAATTTGAAGGGGATTCGATCCCTCAACCCTCGACTTGTCTTCGCGGACTTATCCATTCCGCCAGGGAGCACTGGTACTTTTCGGTCGAACTAACGGTATTAACAAAATCGCTGAGCGCACTGAGCCCGCAGGTGTAGGCGCTGTAGTATTACAGGCGTCTATTTGTTAACATGCTAGCAGACGGCGAACAGGGCGCCAGCCAATGGTCTAGCAGGATTTTTCTGTGGAGGGAGTGGGTTTACATTTGGGAATACCGGATGGATGCGCACTAAAAAGAGGGGCTAATCACAATAACCCAAATTCCATATGATGATCATTCTCAGAACAGATCTGATGAATTTTTTTTTTAATGTTCTTTGTTTGTTTTTTCTTTGCTGGTGTAGAATTCAAGATAACATTCACTGAGCAATGGGTTTGCAAGATAACCAGTTAGTACCAGTCTGTAGACTTTACTCCTGAGTGCACAT
>JBCAUA010349016.1:0-17500 GCA_038406235.1 Peronia verruculata | reverse complement strand
CATCGTCTCCCAACTCGGCGGGAAAGAGAGGAAAAAGAAATTGAAAAGAAAGGAATGATAAATAGCGGGTGAGAGTGGGAGGAAATGACCTTGTGGTGACCTTTCCCATGACATCCAGAAAAGGCTCTGGGATCTGAAAGAAAAAAGGACCTAAAAAATGGACTGGAGGTAGCTCATTGTGGGGGCTGAGTAACAGCATCGCCACCACACATAACCTGAGGAATTTTGATGCATTTTACCTCCGTGAACTTTCCCTTAACTTGATCGATCCGAGACAGTTAATTTGAAAACTTTCGGGATGGAAGAATAGACAGAGATGGGGTAAGGGGGGAGGTCGGTGTCAAGCAATGAAAGCGAAAGTAAACAAGGATCCGCCCACACTTTTGATTAATGGGTTATATGAGAGAAAAGAGAGAGAGAGAGAGAGAGGTGTTGTGTTCGAAGAGGGAAGGAAAAAGCGGGCGGATAACGTAAAAGCTGGAATGGAAGGAAAACGAAACGAAAAATAAGCAGGAAAGTCGGGCGAATAGAAGAAATTGGGGTAGAAAAGAGTAGTGGAAAGCTATTTTTTCTTCCGTGACTGTCTTAGAGGGAGACGATAAAATAAGAGCAGTATTTGTACATATTATGGCCTAAGAAATCAAGGGATGGAGTTTATTCAATGAGACCCATGATTTATATACCTGTTCATTATAGATGTAGGCTAAAATTGAAAAAAAAATGCATTCCCCAATACTGATGAACACGAAGATTTTCAAACCCTTTTTTTCAGCGAGGAATGGATGTATATAACCCATAATTACGAAAAAGTTTTTTTTTTCTTTTATTATGATATAGATGATATAGATATTTTTTGTCAGGAAGGGGAGGAATAGTAAATCGGACAAAAGACATGAAGTATCTCTCTGAATTTTATATATTTATATATTATGGTTCCTGTCATTCTTTACAAGCCAGCTTTGTGTTCTCTTGTCCTATATTGTCCCACAAAACGAACTAAAAATACTTATAAATATAGGTCCAAAGTCTTGTTTTATCAAACACACAGCAAGACATGGAAAAAACTTGAGTAAGTCAAATTTTGAATCTGATCACTCAGTACCATTTTCGTTTCCATTCCTCAGATCTGAAAACAGAACTTTGAATATCTAATTCTCTTTCGCAAATGAGATTCTACTTACACTGATATTTTTTGACAGCCCAAATTTTTACATACATCTTGATATCCTTTTATAACTTATAAAAAATATTGTTCGTTATTACTATGTAAATGTACTCATCCTGTTGGATGGATGGATGTATGGATGGATGGATGGATGGATGGATGGATGGATGGCTGGCTGGATGGATGGATGGATGGGCAAATGGATGGATGGGCGAATTGATGGATATATTAACCCACAGCTATAGGTGTTTCCTTGTCCGGCATGTCCTACGAGAATACATGTCCAGCCAGCCGTACATTAGAATTGTTGGGACCTACAAGGAACAGCAGAAATTATTGATGCAAAAACTCACCGAAGCAAAATTTCTCCCTCACGTGTCTTGACGTGTGAGCCAAGAACGTCCTCATTACCAGCCGTGATACCGTTGGGCGCTGATCAATGGGGAATTAGTCAGAAAACATTGTCCAACACGAACTGCGGCAGGATTTCCTCGCGTTTGCTCCTTCTTAATCAGCTTTGAGTGTCTGGCAATGGGATTGGGAGCTCTGAACTTACCAGACAACCAGATTAGATATAGCACCCACAATTTGTAATCAATGGCACTCAGGCATTTTGAGTATTAGTGGTGATATAGGAGTTGTTATCATGTAACAACCTCGGATGCTGCATGTATCTCAAGCGAGGTGAAAGATGTTGGGACCGCAAAATGGACAGACATACATGTCTCGCAGCCAGTCAAAATGAGACGTATGCCAACTTTTCACCGTTTGGGATTTTTGGTATCATGTGAAAACTTATTTTATACCGTCTCAGATGGTGAAAAAAAAATTGAGGTAGATCTAGCTTCATTCTAGCCAGAGATATTGCAGTTTAAAGAGACAAGGGGGAACCTCCCAGCAATGAACGAGATTCCGAGAAAATCGAGTTTAAATGAATGTTCGAACGCATAAATCTACATGTCTAACATACAAAAGTCGATTTTATTAAAGGGGAAATATTTACAAATCGAGGGTAAGACCGATACCGTCTTGTTCAGAAATAAATGCACTTTCCATTTCTGAATAAAGATAAGAAATTCGATGTTTCCACCCGTTCGTTTGGTCGAAACAAATCTGTTGTCACCGCTTCCGTGCATTTTAATGTGTGTTTCTATGTCAGTGGTAGTGAACAGTTTGGAATGTGTGTAACCTCCTACTAACATCAGACGGAGATTTCCTGCCGTTCGCTTGGTCGCAACAAATCTGTTATTGTTGCCATTATTGCTATTGTCATTGTCTGTGATGTTGTGGTTATATTTCCGTTTACCTTTCCTTCTGCCAAGCAAGTTCTTAAGGTAACAGAGCCTACTCATTCTTTTCTCTCTCTCCTTTTTGTCTTTCTTCCTCAATTCCCATGGAAAAGAAACAAGAAACTGTCGTTAAGGAAGGATTTCTAACAGGACATGCCTAGTCACGTGGTTTCCTACATCAAGAACATCACTACTTGTGTGTTTATGCATCAACTATTCCAGGTATGGGTCCCGGAAAATGAACTCTTAGAATCAGAAACGCCGACTTCAGGAACAAAAGGACAAAGATTAGAAAAAAAACGTGAAGAGAAAAGATGGAATTCTCTTGCTGGTCTCCACAGAGAGTTTGTGATTCTCTGGGGAAGATGGCGGACATGTCACGTGAACTGCCTGAACCCGGCAAGCCATGGCTGTCATGAATAGGGGGCGGGGAGGGGCGGGGGAGGGCAGGGGGTACAAAGGAATTGTCCAGTTCTAATTAGACGTTTCTTCTTCTATAGTTAATGATACAGAGATTGATGAGTGAGTGGCGCCTTAACCCTATAAGCGTCAGTAGAGAATGGTCAAGTTTTAGCGTTATGAAAGGTTAAGGAAATGACAGTGTACGGCTTTATACGAGTTAATCTGAGTTCTACCTTCCTATACCATGAGCTCTTTGGAAAGACACTATAAAGCAAAGTATGGTGTGTTAACCTTTAACCAGATCGGCCTTTTTACACCTCTAGGGTTAAGAGTGAAGCATAGGAACTCCCACAAAACGGTGTTTTCGCATTTTAGTTTAAGTCTCTGTAACATTTGTTCCAATATCACTTTCTTCGTAATATCAAGCGACAATGGTAAGCGTGTTTTCTTTCCCTATAATCTGCACTTAGTTCGTTTATATCGAACCAACTTTTTCGATAGATAGATGGATGGATGGATGGATGGATGGATGGATGGATGGATGGATGGATGGATGAGTGAACTGATGGACGGACGGATGGACGGATAGATGGATGGATGGATTGATAGGTAGATTGACAGACGGATGAACTGATCTGATGGGTAGATGAATGGATGGATGGATGGATGGACGGATGGATGAGTTGATGGGTGATGGATGAACAAATAGATGGATGGATGGATGGATTCATTGATAGATAGATGGATGAATGATGGATAGATGGATGGATGGATGGATGGATGGATGGATGGATGGATCCATTGATAGATGGATGGATGGATGGATGGATGGATGGATGCATGAGTTCATATTAATAGTTTATAAAGGACATCAAAACAGCAGTAAACCTATCTATTGACAAGAGTTTCTTCGTGAACCTTCTGTTATCTTTGATGTAGATCTCCTTGATTACTGTTTTGTTTGTCTACTTGTTTTGCACTTAGCAACTCTCACTATCCATGTCTGTCTGAAGTGTCTTAAATCTCTATTGTCTGTCTTTTTTTATCTCTGTCTAACTGTCCGTCCGTCCGTCAGTCCGACCGTTTGTCTATCCATCTGTCTGAATATACCTGACTGTCTGTTTTTCTGTATGTCTGTCTGTGTGTCTGTCTGGCTTTCTGTTGCCTGCCTGTTTATTTGTCTGCCTATCTGTCTGTCTGTCTTGTCTTTCTGCCTATCTGTTAGTCAATCGGCCTCTTTTTCTAGGTGACTGGTTGCCTGTCTAACTGTCTGTCTCTCTGTCTGTCTGCCTGGCTGTCTAACTGTCTGCCAGTCAGTCTGTCAGTCTGTCTGTCTGTTTATCTGCCTATATTATGTCTGCTCAACCATACCCTTTTCTCACTGGCCAAAACTTCAGAGCGGCCAGACAGACCCTTCAGACATTCAGATCATTTACTCGGCCTGTGAAATGTTCTGTTAATTTGTCCTGAGGTTCTGAGCTACCATCTCAATTCCTATGCTAGCTCTCCCTACATTACTACTGATTATAGGGTGAAGTAAAGTTACCTCAAAATCCCTCAACACGTTAAAAAAAAAATCATTCTAATGAGAAGCAAAAGATCTATCCACCGGTTTCTGGGCTGCGGGGGATTTCCGCCGAGGTCTAAATCAACGAAGTAAAAACTGAAACCTTTTCATCTGACGTGAACCTGACTCGCCGCCCATAAATCAGTTGGCTAACTGGGTTAAGTGTGGGGTGAGGACACATCCTGTTAGACGCAGGCTCTGTTCTGCTCTTGAACTTCCAGGCTGGTTTGTGATGTACAGGATTTGACCTACATCTTGCAGCTGGGACGTTTCTGCAACCAGGTCAGCTGGCAGGGTATGATTGGTCTGAAGAATTCTGCAGTTGGGTTCTCTCCTCACATCACAAAAAGATTTGAACCCAGCTTGGCTTGTTTTTTTTTTTTTCCATGCAACCCTTTATTTCTGAAATACTTTAAAGTGGGATTTATTTATTTGTTTGTTTGTTTATTTGTTATTTGGGTGTAACGACACATCAGCACGATCACTACAATATTGTGCCAAACACGGTAAGATATGGCTACACGTCAAAAAAAGAAGAGAGGAAAGCGAGCGGGACAGAGGACAGGAGCAAGAAGAGAGAGAAGAGATGTCACCCCTGGAATGTCGAGGATGGCACTCTATGGGAGACATTCCACCGATGGCGGGTTTTCACCGCCTGCAGGAGGGAGCAAAGAACCTAAATGGGAGTTAGTTATTCATAAGAACTTATCCAGAATGGTACAGAACTTTCATTTTTTCATTAGCGATGCTGTAATCAAGCTTCAGCAGTTAGATCTACTTTAATCCTGTCTTTTATTAATGCGATTTGTGATATTTCGGCCCAACTATGTGTGAGTTTGTGAGTGAACTTAACATGTATCTTTTGCCTCATGAATAGTGGAAAGAACTTCCTTTACAGGACAAAGAACGTTTATCTCCATTTCCATCTTCTTTATCATTATTCTCAGTGCACTTTCTACAGCAGCATACAATACACAGCTCAATAAGAGGTCATTTTTGTTTTTGAGTTCGCCCAACAGTCGGTTAACCACCAAAATAAGCCAAACTTCTAGATATGACCATCAGTGCACTTTCTGTCCGTCAAAAATGTTAAATCCCATCTACATCAGTATTTGCCTTGTAGTGACAGCAACAAGGATATTTTCTGCAGGGACAGTTTTATATAAGGAAAACAAGATGATAGTCACTCGATCAACCCATGATTTACATGGCAATCGGGATCAGAAATTGTATCTGGCTTTTATTGGGACCTTCCCTTGCTGTAGAGAAACCGCGAGAGAGCCGGACGGACCAGCAGAGACCTTAGATACCGTGGCCAGGACCTCTTGGACCTCACCTCTTTCACACGTACTCAGGGCAAACACTTGGCCTGACTATTGCCCCAGTTTCTGCTCTATTCCCTGGCTGTGCACATCTTCCATAACCTGATCTAGTCCGACGTAAAAGTGGCCTGGAGTAATGACGTCAAGCAAACCCAGTCAACATTAGCCTAGCGCGCAGTTAGCCAATCATCTTTGTGTACAGAATGGTCTTTCTATAGGTCCGGCTAGACAGTCTCAGTCTTACAGCAATTATTGGCACCCTCTGTGCCGCATTGGAATGAGAATTTTAGGCCCTCTTGACTCTACAGAAAAGCTTGTGCTATAATTGGGTCTCGTGGAGATAAGATTTCACGGTAATGTTTGCACATTTTACAACGCAATGCCGAACTTGTACAACTATGTAGGTATGCGTAATATTTTCTCCTGGTGACTTAGGCCGTGTGACAGAGAAATCTGAACCGTTTATTTAGACCGAAACTCGCTGTGATTCAGTGTAAGTTTTCATCAGCCAGTTCTATGTCGGGAAGGATAATTAGTTAATACTACACCTTTTAGCCGCGGAAAAGATCCACGGATAATCATTTCGTCGATTTCTCTAATGAAACTACCAAGAAACTTCCTAAACTGTTATTCAATGCATATAAAAATACAATTGTACTTTTTATGCCTTATCAATGAAGAGTAGGCAGAGTGCCGCTGTCCAGGCAAAATTTCCAAATTCCAAATTTCTACCCATAAAAAAAAAACCAACTTAAAGCCGAGATAATCCTACTTTCTGAGGATTAAAGGGCATAAGAAAAACAAATACAGAAATTATACCTTTCTGGAAATACCTTGATGTATATCAATTTCTACTCAATGCTTTCTTAGAGAATTAAAAAGGCATTCTTGTAACTTTGTTATTATGGAATGGCATTAGTAAGATTAAGTATCACATAAGACAATCCTTGAAGAGACATGAATTAGGTTATCAGAGAGACATGGCATACCATTTATGGCACAGAAATGGAAAGCCCCGATAACAGTAATAGAACTGATAGTTCCTACATTATTCTGTCTCTCCCAGCCAGCGATAGATGGCACTGCAGTAGTGGACATATTAAAGAAGGAGGTCATAAAGAGGGCGGGCCGTGGACCACTCTTGTTTTTATTGTAGACAGTCTTCTTTCATTGCTTGGGGCCAGAGACGATCGTCTATCTCCCGTACATCGGCCTCAATCATCTAATGCTTAATAGCAATGCTGGCCTCCCTTCGCCTCCAGTCGGAACGATTCATCCTTTGCCCATCAAGATCAGCGTTCATTCCGGGATCTCACAAAGTAACCAGACCAACACAAAGGCGTATCTATCTGCCTTTCAGCGGGCTGTCCATCCAGGCAGGGGAGGAACCTAATCTGGTCGAGTATTGTTTGCCCCAGGGTCAGTAACGACAGGAAGACTCTTCAGCAGATAGCCTGAGCCATACTGGTGTCATTAGAAGATGGGCGCCTGGCAAGGAAACACAGTTCATAACTCAATCTCTCACAGCCGACACATCTTCAGGCGTGATGGAATCTCCCGGCAGGGCGGACAGATGAGCTCTACAGACCACTGGTCAAGTGGACAGCATAGACTAGTGGTGGACTTTCTCTCTCTCTCTCTCTCTCTCTCATGTTTACTGTACTCCTCTCCACTGTCCCACAGATCCAGATATTTGCTCTCTGAAGTACCGATGAATCGATCTCATTTTTCAAACTACAACCGTGACCATTTTAGGGAACTTGATCTGTATAGATACTTATCCTCTGGTCTGCTTTTGTTTGTTTGTATGTTTCCCGTTTTTTATTGATTCCCTTATTTTTCTCACTGCGTAGACATAGACATGGCTGTAGGTTGAAAATAACAGTATATGGAATTCATTTGTCATCTGTAGTTAATGTAGTTAATGTACCCTTTCATCAGGATCTAACTCTACTCTCTCCATGCCATAACATATCAAATGCACACGGATTGATCATCTATTGTTGTAAAAAGAATAGAAAATCCAGTTCTAGGCTGGTGCAGACTGTCTTGTTTTACCAATACCTGTTGGTTGAGCCTGCAGTCTGTACTGGCATAAGTCAAACACTTCAATAACTTTGCAAACTACTGACTGTTGAACTCAACTCGTCTCTAAAACTTTCAGTGAGGGCCCAGGAACTGACCTGTTCTGTCTGTTGATCTGCCGTGTTTACTCTTGTTTTGTTTGTTTGTGTTGAGGTTTAACTGCAGAATCACGGATATATTGTGCTAAAACAAGGTACGATACGTTTACACGTCGTGAAGAAGAGATGAAAGAAAGCGGGACAGAAGACAAGAGCAAAGAGAGAAAAGAAATCGACCCGTGGAGCGTCGAAGGTGGCATCCCATGAGAGACATCCCATCGATGTGGGCTTTCACCACCTGCCGGTGGGAGCATAGAACCTACGTATATTCTCCGGGCCCCTGCGGGGGGACCATGTTAACTGTGCCAAAATGAACAGACATCAACGTAGATCAATGTCCCAGATTTCTTCTCCATCATCATCATCATTAATCTCATTTTATGAAATAGAAAAAGATTGTCCAACCGGCAACTAACTAAACAATTATAAAGAGCAAATAACACGTATAAATAACGTCTCCTTGATGTTGAAATGAAAGCCGAATTTTCGAGTCAACTTGACTCTTCTTCAGGGCAACAAAGTAAACATAATAAAACTCATCATTAATCTCATCGTCATGGATGAAACCTGGTAGAATTATTATCCCTTACCAGCCCGAACTGTCGATCTGAAGTCTTTGCTGGTCAGCTTTGAAAGAGCTCGGAGTGAAGCAATAACAGACTCCGAGTACCAGTATTAGTCCTCGCCCACAGACTTATGAAAATGTCATCCATTGGAATAACATATCATCCAGCAAGTCAACGCCGGTCGGCTTTCAGTTCCTGTTGATTACTCGAGTCAAAGAAACGCCGCTCTTTTCAGCCAGTCTGTCCCGAGATACTGCGTTCCTCTCATTGAAGTCCACAAGAAGAGCTTGATGGAAGCCATATCAGACATAGGTTTGCCACTCGTTTCACTAAATGATTGGCACTATCAACGCGTCTAGCCATTTCAGACATCAAATTCTAGTCCTAGTCAAATGACTAAAAGGCACTACGACCATTTCAATATCTGATGTCGCCAGAGAAATAGTCATTAAAGCTTTTAAAAAATCACCAAACTAAAAGGGGTCTAATGATTCGCAGATATATCTTTGAAGAGCGTCCATCCATTATGTTGTCAACAAGGGGAATTACTCTTCCTGATGCCAGAGTCACGATTTATTGGGACAACTAAAAGAACTGCGATCTTTGAAAACCTGAAATTATGAGCGGGGAAAATGAAATTCTACCCTTGATATCTTTTTGTTTTGACTGGCCTTTCTCATTTCTTTGTGATGTTATGATGATGTTTATTTGTTTGTCTGTTTGTTTGTTTGTTTGTTTTGTTTGTTTGTTTGCTTGTTTGTTTGTTTGTTTGTGGTTTAAGGGCTCATCAGCATGATCACGGCCTTATTGTGCCAAATACGGTAATATTATGTCTACACGTCAAGACGATGAGAGGAAAAAGAAAACGGGACAGAAGACAGGAGCAAGAAGAGAGAGAGAGAGAGAGAAGAGATGTCACCCCTGGAATGGCGAGGATGGCATTCCATGGGAGACATCCCACCGATGGCAGGTTTACGCCGCCTGCAGGTGGGAGAAAGAATCTACTTATACCCCGGGTCACCGAGGGGGAATGTAATAATGAATTACTTGTTATCACTGTTATTTTCCTATTCGCTACTTCGCTTATTTGGACTTCAATTTATCAAGCAGCAGAGTTGTTTAGGCCCATGTTTCTCGCCGAATTTTGGTCAGCTAGAAAGTGGTGTTTAGTGGCAGAAAATCAAAGAAAAATGACACCCCTAACCTAACCTTTATGCTACAGCATTATTGTTAAAAAAAAAAAAAAGAGAGAAATCGATTCAAAGACATGTGTCATCCGTTCCAACTGGCCATAGATCGACATAAGAGGCAAAAAAAAAAAAAAAATGGAAGACGTTCCAATGACATCCTGAGAAGGTTAAAATGGCCAGACAGGAAGACGTCAGACAATGGATAATGAATATAGAACTCAATGCATTTTAGGGCTACCAATAGTCATTTGTTGTAACAAAGGTACGCGTGAAAATGTCTGTCACAAAGAGACAGACAGATAGTCAGACAAATGCACAATCAAACATACAGGCAGGCAGACAAAGAGACAGACCGTTGGATAAACGGATAGTCCGACAGACTGGCAGATCGTCAGAAACAATCAGACAGACAATCAGGTGAGACAAACAGACAGGCACTATCAACAGACAGACAGGCAGACAGACCGTCAGATACACCGGCACATAGACAGAGAATCTGAACAATCAGACAGGCCGGGGAACAGTCAGAGAGACAGACAGACAGACAGACAGACAGACAGATAGACAGACACAGATAGACAGACGGAGAGACACACATGTAGATTGGCAGGCAGACAGACGGACAGACAGAAAGTGGGACAGACAGACAAGTAAACAGACAGGCAGACAGATAGATAGATAGACAGACAGCTAGAAGGACAGACAGGCAGACATATTGAGAAACAAAAGGATAAACACTCAGAGAACTGACAGACGTACAGACAGACTGACAGGCAGGCAGACAGATTGACAAACAGAGAGACAGACATACAGTCAGACAGGCAGACAGACAGACAGACAGATGTATTATCAGACAGACAGACAGACAGTCGTACAGAAAGAGAAGTGTGCATACGAAATGTGGCCCCTATTAATAAGTACTGTCCCGTCCTGGGGCTGACATCATAAAACCGGCATCGAGCTGCTATAGACCTGGTTTCCGCTTTACCAGGTAAGGTGGTTTGGTGACCTTTTGCTGTGCCGGGGAATCTCTGTCACAGCCTTAAGTGAGGCCATATGGAAAAACAACAGTCTGAGCCACAGGTATAGGGTGGAGGAGGAATGAATCTAGATCTTAAGTCACATTCTGCACAGGCTGTGGTCTTGTGATGGGAGGGATTTCATTTAAGTCAAGTGGTATCACTGTGGATGTAATGATTCAGTAGCCATTCTCATAAAGTTACCCATCAGCCTATTAATTAGCCTGTCAGCCAGCCAGCTAGCCAGCCAGCCAGCCAGCCAGCCATTCAATTATCTGTCCATCCATCCATCCTTCTATCCGTCCATCCACCCATCCACACATAGATCCACACATCCATCCATCCATAGGAGGGTGGGTGGAGGGCAAGCCTAGGTTGTCCTACATAGTTGGACGGGGGTAAGGAGTGGAGGTGATAATTAAAACGGATAGAAAGAAATAGAAAGGACGGAAGAAAAACGAGGAAAAGAAAGCAAAGGAAACAAAAAAGAAGAAGAAAAGCAAGTATGAAAGAAAGGAAAAGGCAAAGAAAAAGAACAAATGAAAGAAAAAAAAGGGACAGAAAACAGAAAGAAAAAAGAAAGAACTAAAGAAAGAAAGAAAGAAAGAAAGGAAGAAAAAAAGGAAGGAAGGAAGGAATGAAGGAATGAGAAAGAAAGAAGAAAGAAAAGAAAGAGAAAAACGACTGAAAGAAAGAAGAATGAAGATAAAAAAGAGAGAAAACGAAATATAAGAAAGGAAAAAAGAAAGAAAGAATGAAAGAAAGAAAGAAAGAAAGAAAGAAAGACAGACAGAAAGAAAGAAAAATAGAAAGAAAGAAAGAAAGAAAGATTTTTCTTTTGCCATTCGGGAGTTCTGCATCTGGACATATAGATTATGAAATGAGCGTCCACGAATCCTCGGCCGGTACAGTCTACAAAGGAGAGAGGTCTCACAACCAGTCAAGATGGGACGTATGTCAACTTTTCACCATATGAAGTTTCTGGTATCATGTGAAAGCTTATTTCATACCCTTTCAGGTGGTGAAAAAAAGTTCTGCTTCATTAATGCCCGAGATATTGCAATTTAAAAAGACCAGTAGGGAATGACTAAGATTCAGCGAAAATCAAGGTTACGCATAAAATCTACATACCTACCTCACGAAAACCCAATTTTAATGAAGAAATATTTATAAATCGAGGGTAAGACAGATACTGTCTTATTCAGAAGTGAATGCACTTTCGACGTTAAAAAAAAAATCGATGTCTGACCGCCCTCATTACATTTAAAGCCCCATTTCTCCGTTCTAGCCCAGTGACCTACGTCTCATTCCGACTTACCGAGAGACAATTGTGCTCTGACCTCAGACATAAGGCATTTCAATGTGTAGATTAGTCACTGTTCTTTCCCTCCCTCCAGCAGGATATGCATTTAAAAACCTGCATTCTTTCTCTCCTTTACACATTTGTCAAAAAGAAGCTATAAGTAAGGACACCACATAAGATGCTCCCATTTCAAATACTGAGGTTCTTTTTTTTTTTTTTTCCTCATCTCATGCGTTCCATTCTATCTTCGCCTGACATGTCACACGACCTATAAATGAGATTGTCTGTCTTCAATTTTGCGTCCTAAAAATTTGCGTCATTTCGTCGTATCTGCAACAAAACCCACAAAAGGCTTATGGGCTTGAAAACTGCTGAATTAGATCCATATGTGAAATTTGGAATACAGCGTTGATACATATGGATCTGTGTTTCTATATAATGTACATAGAGCCGAAATATTAACACTATTCTAAAAAATCGTTGACGCTCTGAAAATGAGATAAATTGAATAATGAAGTGGCGAGAATGTTTGATCCGAATTGTACGTTCGATAGTATGACGCATCCTAAACACGTTATCTTTGAGTAACATTGAGCGTTATCATCCAAGATCCCAACATCCAGATCCGCACTCTTGCCATACTCTTTACGTCGGATGGCCACGTTTAAAAAATCGGGAACAGAAGCCGTCGGTTCTCTTCCTATTTTCCGTAAAAGACTTGCCACTCTTAAGACCTTTTTGTATTGAACAAATCCATCCAATCCCCGAACTCTTTACCTTCCTTGATGTTTCTGTCTCGACCTGCTATGCCGTTTGTAGACCTTCCCGCCTGCTTGTCTATCTGTGTGCCTTTCTCTCTAATGCCTTGCTTTGAAAACACCTTTAAAGATGAGTGTTTACACCCTCAAGCCTGCCAATGACTGAGGATTCCTTTGCTCGCTCTAGACTTTCGCAGCAGCCTGTGAAGGAATCATCCATTTTTATCATCTGGTAATCCCATTTGCCCGAGAGTTCCTAGCGAAAATGCTGGCAAAGATCTGACATACTTCGATAGAACCCCTTTTTTCTCAGTTTAATTATTTCCCCAGCTAATCCGTTATTAACTGTCCACTATTTGGAACAGCAGGCAGAGAAAAAAAAATGGACGGACAACATTGCTGAGTGGACAGGGAAGAACTTTGTCATAACCAAGGAGCTTATATTATTATACTGGAATGCGGACTCATGACGCCGCCTTAACGAAACACTCTGTGTTTCGCACACTGGATGCCATGGCTCTGGAGGCGTTGCTATTTTGCTATGCTTGGCGTCCTTTATCACGCATGGAGTTAGTCACTAGTCTGATCTAGTGAATATTTTCTTCTAAACAAACTGATTCACTTGTTTTTAATCGAGAGCTATAGCAAGGACAGAATACAACAGACTTGCGACAATGAGATAATGACTGTGTGAATTTCGTTCATGAACACATAGTAACATAATAACAACGGCTTTAACTAGGTGTCTTGCCTCTACTGGCATGGCTCCACACTCGGCACGCGTGACGTCAGGAGTCGGCACTCCAGTATAATAGTACATAAGCTCCTTGGTCAGGACCCAAACCCTTGCCCATGGCCGTGAGAGATGGAGTCAGCTGGTGCAGCGTCACCAATTCAGCATCCCAACGACCTGGAAAGGGTTAAGGGACTCGTGAGTCCTGAATTCTGAAAGGCAATTTGCACATCTCTTCGTTCGGTCAAAATTACATTTTGTTGACTATTTTTTTACTCAAATTGGGAGATAAAGAACTAGATTTAGATTTCCTCTAAGTATAAGTTGTCATGAAAACGGCGTTTCTGACTAAGTACGATAGAAATCGCCTCCATTCCTGGCGAGTGACGAGACTACATAGTCGACGTTGTTTTTGAGGGAAAAGTTAAGATCTTCTTGGTGTCAATGTTAGCCGGATCTACTCCAACCCGACACCCTGTTCCCGCTTGTTTTCATTCCTGGTCGGTCAACCCTTCGCTCGGGTTGAAAAAAAAAATGTGTGACATTTATCAAGTTGAACAGAGTCCTCAGTTCCCTCCCCTTATCTCTGTTGCACACACCGACTGCATAACTAGAAATTTTGGCCAGAATGTCAAATTCTCGATAATCTAACTGCGACCGAGCGATGCCCTTCTAAATCCCGTGCGACAATGGCGTACTTTAGTTCACAAACAGGGATGCCGTTTTTAGGCTTGTTTTTATTCTTATTGGTTTTTATAACCACTTTGTTATTTATCCGGATTTTACCTTGCGCGTATTTGCAAACAGGTCCTAGTCTGATTTTTGGGAGCCATGCGCTCTGATATTTGTACAGCTGTCTCGTTTCTCTGCATCTGATTCTTAATCTTTATGGTTTGTCTTGTTATAAGGACAATGCCCTATAATATTATTATTCGTTATTTACTGTTCTATATACGTCAGTTCCCATGACATTCCTAGATGAGATCTTTTAGTTTTAGCATCTGTAACCTGCTGGCTATAGCTGAAAACAACTTCTAAATACATAAGTACTATTTTGTTGTTTTTGGGTGCTTAGTATGGCTTCTGTAGAAGACAGCAAGCTGTTCAGACACGAAATTATCTAATGCTAGGTCTGTCCATTGTTTTAATAGTTTGTGTTCGCCTGATCAAAAACCTGGAAATCCCCGGCAGAGTGTTTGTACCCCCTGCTAAAAATAGACCACTCACTAATGATGTTATTGCCCCACCATGAGATCGAGGACAATTGTCACAGGTCACGTGCATTTTTTTATGTGTTTTACTATGTCAGTGGTAGTGAACTGTTTTAAGAGGAAACTTTGCACCCCCCCCCCCCGCCTTATTAAAATTAGACGGAGATTTCCAGCCATTCCCCTGGTCGGAACAAATCTATTATTGGTGTATAAGAAATGAAGAGAGAATTCTCTTGACAAAGCGCTTCACTGGCTCTTGACTGATGTTCGTTGATGCTGCTCAAAAGAAACACAAAACTCTCTCAAAAATATATTATTGTTATTGTTGCTGTTGTTGTTGTTGTTGTCGTTGTTAGTGTTATTGTTGTTGTTGTTCTCTTCATTCCCTGTGGTTGATTTGATGTTTTGACATCCCCATGGCTAACGTGATGGTTCTCGGCTTTTGATTCCCTGTGTTAGAGCACCTGTAATATAATTCCATCACGTCCGGCGTCCAGTCCTGGTAGAAGACTGATGGCTGCCGCAATCATTGGTAACCCAGCCTTGACCTATTCGGCATTGTGTTTCTTGTCCATTACCTGATCCCACAGCGTACATTATTCCTCCCGATAACTCCACTCAATGTTAGAGGCTGAGAAGAAGATGCTGTTTTTAAATGTTATGACGTTATAATTTCATAATGATCAGCCTCAAGGATACTTGACGTCATGCCAATCTCCACCAGGATGACTCACAACCTTAAGAACCAGTATAATAGAGGCTTTGAACAGGTATGGACTTGTCAGGAAGCCACGATCCAGGCAGAAAAGCTTTAACTCTTTATTTCTCGTGTTCTTCTTATTGTAAATATATTTATTGTGATTGTAGGTGGTCTACCGGTTAGGCTGTCGGACTCGGGATCTACAGTTCCGGGTTCGAATCCTGACAGGTCCCGACATAATGTCCTTGGGAAAGACAATTTACACCCATTTCCTGACTCCACCCAGGTTTAAATGGGTACCCGAATATCGACAGTGAATGATACAGTAAGATTGATAAGGATTTGAGCGCCTAACAGACAGCCGCCGTGTATGCTTCCCTGGAACGTTTATGAGTGTCTTCTTTGGGTCTGTCAGGCTAATAATACATTGTAAATCGTCTAGAGCCTGTACTGTACGAAGAAAACGTAATATAAATACTCTGTCTGTTATTATTAATATTGTTTATGACGCCAAAGGGATCAGATAAAAAAAAAATGAGATCTACAGATCCATGCCAAAGTAACGGATTAAACCTCTTACAATGTCAGGTCTGGCTCATAGATTGCGGTAGCTTTTCCACACCCTTGTTCTCATGTCATATTAGACACGGATCATCGAGTGCCTAGAGGTTGGAAGTTTAAGACTTTACACACAATCTTTCTCCTGGGCAAATCTCACCTGATTACTCCTTTCGTTTACAGCGAACATGCCCCAAGAATACATAAAATATTGCACATTTTACTTTTATCTGCACCGAACGTTTTGCCTGAATGACGTCTGTTTTTTTTTTTTTTTTTGTTGTTGTTGTTGTTGTTGTTGTTGTTTTGTTTTTGTATAGTCTGAGTCATCTTCTTCTGGCTGGCAGGAATTGGTTTGCTGATCTACAGAAGGTGTGAAAATCTATTCTCTACAAGTGCTTGATATTAAATAAAAATCGCTCTCTGGCCTCAGGTAAGCAAATTCTCCTAGTGGCTGTGTCGTGGCATAATTTCTACACGTTAGAAAGTGAAGATTACAGGCGAAAAAAAAAAATCTGGTAAAATAGAAGCTTTAGTCTATATCTTACACCATTACGGAAAGATCAAGAGGAAGAGGTTTGAGGGATGAATGTTAAAAGTCATCTCTACGGAAGCCATTATTACTAAATCAAAGACAGAATTTCCTGTTTCCTGCAATGAAAACCTGAATATAAGATCTCTCGGCGCGAGCAAGGAAATGTCAGTGAATCGTCGGCACAAAACATGAGCGAGTAGAGAAAACAGGATGCAGTCAGAAGGTGAGCTCATGATCTGAGCGAGAAACGTTTTGGACCCGCCCCTGCACACAACCCATAGCGACAGAGCAAAATCTCAGACAGTGGTTCCCAACCTTTTGGCACTCACGACCCTTCGGTCCAAAGTTTGGAACCCATGCGCTCTCTACTATCATTGGCTTAATTTACATTTTTCTACGATGCAGAGGAAAAGAAATATCTAATAAGAAATACATTTGTACACTATAAATCTCCAACAAAGGCCACATCAGGCGTATGGACTTATAAACTGCTAAATACATCCATCTGAAAGTTGGCAGACAACATTGTTCTATATGGATTTATGTTTCTATGTACATAAACCCATAGAAAGCTCATAATTGTTTATGTAATTCTAAAATTGCCATGATAATTCAATAACAAACTCAAGAGGCTATTTGATCCCAATTATAATATGTTCCGTAGTATGACGCGTTCAAATCACGTTTTCTTTGATTAACATTCAGTTTAGTCAATCAAAATATCAACATGGAGGTGCGCACGCTTGTCGTACACTTTGAGTCACGGGGCTGTACAATTGTTTTTAAAAATCTCCCACGGAGGCTATGGGTTGTCATCTACTTTACAAAATCTTGTACTACATTTGAGACACAGGAACTAAGTTTGTATTTGAGCTAAACAGAAGTTCTCAAAGAACTGCTTTTTATTTGTTTGTTTGTTTCTTTGTTGTTGTTGTTGTTGTTGATGTTGTTGTTGTTGTTGTTGTTGTTGATGTTGTTGTTGTTGTTGTTGTTGTTGTT
>JBCAUA010348905.1:17500-18788 GCA_038406235.1 Peronia verruculata | reverse complement strand
GATAGATAGATAGATAGATAGATAGATAGATAGATAGATAGATAGATAGATAGATAGGTAGATAGATAGATAGGTAGACAGACAGAAGAATAGGATGGATGAAAGGAAGGATGGATGGATGGATGGATGGATGGATGGATGGATGGATGGATGGATGTTTGGGTGGGTCAACGTTAAGAGATACACAGATAGATGGACAAACAAATGCTTTAACGTTAGACAAAAACATCCATGGACAAAACATCCGTTAGACAAAAAACATCCAATCACAAAAGTATTGATGGTAGCAGCACCACAGTGATATCATGAAGGTATATTGAAAACAATAATGGGCCACAACAACAATAACCACAGCACAGCATCCTACCAATGACAATCTTCATACAAATTATATTATTATATATAACCTTGATGAAAGGATACAGTCTAGCATGGCCTTTATATTCGCGACGGGCTCGGTCTTGTAATATTTCCTGAATTCTTTTCTGAGATCGTAGAATCTGTAGAAGTAGCTGGGCAAAGTGATGTTCTTCTTGCAGCACTCGTGGTGGATGCACTGCCGTAGATGCGCTTGACCATCGGTCAGCAGGTAGAAGGAGCGACTGCCTCGGTCTGGGTGGACCCCTTTGGCACTGAGAAATCTGTCAAACTGAGGAGAGAAATGCGAAAAAAAGGAAAGGTTAAATTTTTTAAGTCTGGGGCAGAACTCGGTCAAGTACACATCATACAGTATGATTTTTTTTTTCTTCTGATTCTCGCAGTGGCCAAGTTGTGATTGTTCATATAATTTTTTTCTTCCTTTCTTCATAAACCAGATTACGTTATCGGCACAAGAATAAAATCAAAATAAAGAAATGAAACAAAACAAAACAAAACAAAACCGGACAAAGTAGGTAAATAAATATCCAAGACAACAACAAAAACATGACCTGAAACATAGAATTCTTTAAAGAAATTGTAAAATATTAACATTATCACATACACACACACTGCCATACACATGCACACATACCCAAGAAAAAAATGAAACAAATAAAAACAGAAACAAAAAAGGAGGGACAACCCTGAGCGACAACATCCCCAACCAAAGCCAGCCAGACAAGCGTTCATACTGTAAAGCCTCTCTTTGTTGTTTACGCACATCAAGGTCAGTCAGGCCCCAGGATCAAAGGCCATCACTGGACACACGGACACACCTCACACAAACAAGACAGATGACCAGTACAGGTGGTGGACATTGGTATTCCTGAGACACCACACACCGACTGGACTTCGGCTAAATACGGAA
>JBCAUA010348905.1:0-15000 GCA_038406235.1 Peronia verruculata | reverse complement strand
AACGAAGACACGCACACAGCCAGCCAGACAGCAATCAGTCTATTGATCGATGGAAAATAGACAAACAGACAGACAGAATCAAGGGTATCATTGTTTGCAAATACAGTATGTGCTGCAGAAATTCGTGATAAAATCTGTGTGGATGTGCACATCTCTTTGGGGCACAGAGCGGCACAAATTGATCGCAGTGATAGTCGAAATGGCCTCGATGTTCACTTCTCCCTTTGAGCTGTCGAACCATTGTAGACATTGCGTTCCTCAGGGAGACGCACACAGTATGTACAGATGCACTGCAGCACAGGTTTCAAACAAGAATATTACATTAAGTAACTCAACAATCCTTGTATCTCTCAAAAGAATGGAATTAGGCTGGAGGAAAAAAAAAAATAAATAAAATTTCCACATGAGATAGTGGTTCCAGGACTTTTTGTTTGGCTCGTATCGTCATTAAACTTTAGATATGTTTTCACACCCCTTAGAAAAAAAAAATAAAAATAATACAAAGCAAATGAACAAACAAACAAGCAAACACACACAGATTCCAGATATCGACAACAATAATGTGAGAGATTGCCAACTCTAAGTTCTTGCTCTCTTCCAAATATTGGCACAGTCATATTGAAGGTTACTGAAAATTAGTGAGTTTGAGGCTAACATGCAAGAGAATTACACACTGACATTTCAGATCTATAGAAGAACCATTGTATAGTCTGGCCATTTATTTTGTTTTTGGCATCATACAGTCTTTAAAGATCACGACGCACTTTGAAGAGTTTTGCCATGAATGTTTTTCTTTGTCTCTTTTTCCTCAGCCGTCCCCAATAAGCAAAGCCTGGGTAAAGCAGATGCCTGGTTTATAAAGAAAGGATAGATTTGCTCAGTAATCCTCTCCTCCTCCTACCTCCCCACTTTTCATTACCACCTCTCCACATCGCTGACAATCCCATACAGTTGATTCCCGCAGCATCGCAGTTGTTGCCAAAGAAAAAAATCGTGGTTATATACAACAGCGCACTACCTCAAGGAGTTCAGCTCTGGATTTTCCCCACAGGTTGATTTTTGAAGTCCTTCCCATGACTAGATATGGCCACAGAGGCAGCTGAGGTTTGAAATCATACTTATCTCTCGCCTAGATGAGCTGTCTTCCGAGACTAATGAGCCCATCAGCACCGGGCGAAAAACACAGGAGTCATTGAACCTTTGCATTATCAGTAATCAAACCATCCGGGACCATCCCCTTTTCCTTACGCGCAAAAGCCAAGTTCTCTTTCAGAGTCAGACATAACTCTTTAACCTCCCTCTATAACCCCTCATCTTACCCCATCTCTTTTTGGCACATGAAACAGTTGCCACGATCTTACTTTCATGCCCTATCTTGCATTCGACATCTGTGGTTTGCGTGACCGTGACAGAAGACGATCAGATCCATCAGCTACGCACTAATTGTGACTGATTGGCAGATCCCTACACAGAGAAAAAGATAAACAAAGATAGACAAGACAAGTCACGAACATTGGATGACAATGATAACCGAACATGAGATAGACAAATTGACAGTCGTACAAACTGCTCAATTGCTTGGCAAAAATTGTAACATTGAGATGTTAAGGAATTATGTCAGCTTCAAGAATGAGCAATTATTAGTTTTGGAATTGCAGATGTGTTATCAGACACAAAATCTCTGAGGCGAAAACGGAATCGTAGCCTTTAAATTATGGCAAAAGAATCCATTTCAATCTAGACTCTACATATTAGGCCCATATTGTAGCACTGTAATTGTTTTATCACTGATAAGGTTACCCATAAAAGTGTCAGTTGAAAATACACAACTGCCATGGCTTCTGTAATGACAAAATTATGGTGTGGTGGAGAATTCTATACATTAGTAAAGAATTCTATTGTAAAGTATGATGAGCTGATCTTTGATATGACACTTCTAGGGTTAGAACTCATAAATATACATGTACTATCCAAAACTGCAGCAGCGAGGAGCCTTTAAACATCAGTCATTGCTTTCAGTAACTGTAAGGATCGGCGAATGGAGCTTGATTACAAAGATTTGACCTATCTCAGTAACACATTGGAATTCTTCAGAAAAGTTCTTATATGCCAGAGGAACGTTAAAGTTACATTGTCAAATTTTACTCCCTTCTTCTCAGAATGTTTCATCCCATGGTTTGTTATCAAATTATATCTTTACCAGCCATTGTCTTTTGGCTCCTTGAATGCATACGGATAATGTTGAAACAGATTACAGCAGTTTCCTGCGTTCACAAGCATAGTAGAATGCAGTTATTTACCATTATTTGGCCTACGGTCAGCGTGCCGTAGAGAAGTACAGTAGCTGGGGTCATAGCCTGTATTACAATATAGTCTAAAACTGGTGGATAAGAAAATCAGAATCGCTAGAGATGCTGACTATCTAAGTAAGTGAGAATTATATTCGCTTTTGTACTAAAGATTGCTAATTTGTTGTTCTGATATTGCTAATTTGTTGTTCATGTTCATACATGACACAGTAATGTGTTCTTCTCATTGCAGATCCTTTGACCAGATTCTGTGGTCTCGAAATCTCCAGACAAAGAACCGACGATATACGGATAAAACATTCTATTGACGAACGAGGTAACTCCAGAATGGCCCAGGAACTGCATCGAGTTACCTATGAAGAGCTGCCGACACTTGTGGACTGGTTGGCCAAACATTTGCCGCAGTCAGCACATGTAAGATTATCAGCTGTGGTAGAGTGATTTCTTGATGCCTCTTTTTCTTTTTTTTCCTCAGTCTTGTCTTAAAACTACGAAGCTGTTTTTATAAAGGCCGGTGTCTTGGCTCTGTATACAGATCATGAACTGCATATTTTTTTTTCATTTATTAATAAAACAAATTCCGATTCCTTTTTGTTGTTGTTCCTAATTAGTTTAATTCGTTTTCATGTGTTCTTCTCTATGCCGGACAGACTAATATCAGCCTCCTAAAAAGAAAGAAAGAAAACAAAAAAGTCTCAGTGGGTTCCATTCTTTTGTCTTTTCAGTGTTTCTAAAGTTCTCAACCAAGTAAACATTTCACTATTTACATCTTTAGAAGGAAAGGAATGCTGTTGTCTTCCAGATAATGTTTCGTGAGAACTCCCTCTCTTGATCATGTCCTTCCTTTTCTTTGGTCCGTCACAATAGAATAAATATATTGTTCAGCCTAGATGTCTACAATCCGTGATACGTTTGTCAAGATTCTGCTTACCAAACGGTAACGGCAACAAGTAGCACTTTTTTTGGTTGTTTTGTTGCGATATTAAGTTTAGGACCGGCTCTTCTTTCTGTTCCATCAACTGTGTGTAGAACTTTCTTTGTGTTGGTTATGTCTGCTAGTCGTGCAGATTTGTCATATTTCTGTCATCTATTTTAAAACCCATGTCTTCAATATCTCGATTTTAAATTATTTGCTCTGCGTCTGTGTTGAAACTGTTGGTAAATGGACAGGGCGGGACTAACAGAACATTATGGGAAGTCAAAAAAAATGTTGGTTATACGGGCTATTGGAACAAGGAAAGGAGCATGTTTGTAAATGGAGAGAAAAGAGGCGCGAGTATAGCAATATGCAAGAAAAACAAACGTTAGTAAATGGATAGGAAATATTGGATAGATAAGAGTGGGAAGAGACTGTAATTTGGTACATAGAAAGAACATGACTATGACAACAGTCTTCTTCTTTAGGTGTCAGGTCTGGAGCAGACATCGATGACCATGGCTTGCCAGACCTTTCTGTTGTCAGTTCTCCTTATCAACTCGGTTTTGCTCATATTATTCTTTGTGGCGCATCTGTTCAGGCTGTCAATATATTTCATTCGTGGCCGTCCTTTGTTTCTCTTCCCCTGAATCTTTCCACATAGCATCTGTTTCTCTAGTCCATTCCTCCTGCAAATTTGTCCGAGGAATTTCAGTTCCCTCTCTCTTATGGACTTTATGAGGGATCTTTCATATCCAGCCATTGACATAACTTCTTCGTTCGTTTGTCTCTCCGTCCATGATATTCGCATTATTCTTCTGAGGAATCACATTTCAGCCTCTTTTCTGTGACTTTGTTCAAAGTCCAGCTTTCACAGCCATGTAGAAGAACTGACCACATATATGCCTGAAGGGCGTCAACTTTGGTACCAATTGTTATATTCCTGTTTTGAAATAATGGATTTCATTTTGCTAAATGTGTCCTTGGACACTGCAATTTTTTCCGTATTTCTGTATCACTCTTTGCATTCTATGTTATAGTGTACCCCAGATATTTGAAGCTTTCACTTGTTGTATTTACGACAACAATATTGCCAGGAAAAACGTAGCTAAATGGATGGGGAATGGGAGAGACAGTAGTAAGGTGAAAAGAAAATGTCGGTAAATCAACAGGACGGATAAAAGAGCAGCTTATGAGTTATGACGAAAAATAGGAAAATGGGCAGGAAAATTGATATAGAGCAACACTAGAAAGGAAAACGGTTGTTAAGTGGATAGAAAATAGCCAAACGAGAAACACAGGCAGTGAAAATAAGTATGTACATAGATAGAAATTGAAGAATTGGGTAAAATAGCTAAAGAAATTCGGTGTTGATAATTGGATATGAAGCAACCATTATCCGTTACAAAAACGGAAAAAAATAAGCATCACAAGTGAAAGGAAATGGCTAACTAAGAATTAAAAACTGTTGGTAAATCTATAGAGAATGGCCCGTAGAGCACAATAAACAAAGGGGAAAGTTCATAAATCCACAGCAAGAAGGTCAAAACAGTGGTTTAATTGACAAATGTAGATAATTTCATAGAGATTGACCAATATGCAAAGGGAAAAAAGGTTAATAAACCCATAGAAAGTGGTTAATAAAAACGTTGAGAATCCATTACACATGGGCAGTGGACCAGGCTAATCAGGTTGGGAAAGCGTATAGCAAATTGAAACCTTTTTGATAACTCCATAGAAATGGCTCTTATAGCAGTATTTGATATTATCCATGGGAAAATGGCTCGGTAAAGCAATGTGTAAACCTAATATTAAAAAGAAAAAGGGTTAATAAATCCATAGAAGATTGCACGTACATTAGTATTGTAATGAAACAACAGTCATAAATTCATTTTAAAAAGAAATACTCTTATTGCAGTAGAAGAAGTGGAACAGGTCGAGATACATTCATAGAAAACGACTAATAGAGAAATATAATTTAAAAAATAACGGATTGATTGATTAATCAAAGGTCAACTGAGCAACAACAACAACAACAACAACAACAACAACAACAACAACAACAACAACAAAACGGTGGAAACTCGGCGATAGATCAGCGACGAAAGGGAAATTTGATGAATCCATTAAAAAAAAAAACGGTCACTAAAACAGACAATTGCCAATGGAGCAATCAAGAAAAAGAAAAAATAACAGTGAAGCGGTCTGAGAATAAATACGTGTTGATAAATCCACACAAAATGGCCAGAATAATAAATATTTAAGAAATGTCAATGAATCCATAAACATCGGCCAGTAGAATAGTACATAGACTGGAAGATGTTAATAAATTCCTAGAAAATGGCAATTTGAGTAGGAATTGAACATTATTGATAAAGGCGTATAAAGTTTAAAAAAAAAAAAAAAAATAATAATAATAAAAAATCTGTAAAATTTGGGAAAAACGGTGTAGCTCGTAGAGATTTCCAATATAATAGCATCAAATATACATATATATATATATATATACATATCTCAAATCCATACAAAATGGCTCATAGAGCAGAAAAGGCATTACATAACATTGATAAATCCACAGAAAATGGCCAATAGAGTAGAAAAGTAATTTATAAACTCCAGTTGATAGTGATAAACGCATTGAAGATGTTCCAGAGAGCAGCTTAGGAATTAAGTCTTGAAAGAGAGAAAATGGCGAATAAATCGGCTTAACAATGATACAACGTTTGTAACATCATAGAAAAGGTCAATAGATCAGCATAGGAGAGTAGAAGAAGGAAGATAAATCTATAGAAAATGGCCGATAGAACAGCATAGTAAAATGAAAAAAAATGAATCCATGTAAGTGACAACAAGAGCAGCATGGGAAGGGAAAAATTGTAAGTAATAAAAATGATAAAGAGATCGGGACAAAAAAAAAAAAAAAAATAGAAAAGCCATATTATAGAAAATGTGCAATACAGCATCGCAATAATTAGACAGGTTGACAAAAAATAGTAAAGGGAGGGGAAGCACACAGTGGAAAGAATATTTTCAGTGACTTGGCTTAGGAAAAAAAATATGTCAGTAGAAGGATAAAAATGGTTATTGCAGAGTTGTGTATCAAAATGAAAATGTTGGTAAACAGGTAGTTGAGTAAATGGAACAGCAAATAAAGGAGAAAATAATTATGTAGGTTGGTAGGCAGGAAAGGGCTAACAGTTAAGCAAGGGCCTAGATATGGCAGGAAATATGAATTACAGAAAAAGAGAACAGGATCTTGTAATTCTGCGGGTCATCAGGGGACCACTGTGAACACTTGGTTTGACAACCTCGTCTGTCTCTGTCAGTCCTTTATCTGGGTTTGACTCATGACAGAGCTGGTTTGCACTCACTCTTTGATAGTGTCCACCCATTTGTTTCTCAGTCGTCCTGTTCTTCTCGTTGGTTTTGCTTTGTCCTGGTCTGCTGGCTTTGGTAAACCGATAGATCATCAAACATCTCAGTGGTTTGAACACTGTAGAACACAACTACTGTAGTTGGACTTTGATAAGCATTTATAAATCTGGGGACTCGTAACGAAAATAGTTATGGCGTTAAATGATTCCGAATTATGCCATATTTTGTTTCTCTTGGAATGATTGAAAACACTGGGAGCACCACATGGTATAAAAATATGAAAATGATGTGTGTTGTCCTGGGCAGATATACGGGACTGCCAGTGTCCAGCAGAAGGGCAAGTGGGCGGGCCACACCTATTACACCTTAGGATGGCCGGACATCAAGGCGGTGGCAGAGGGTCCAATCGACAAGGCAACCTGTCCGGTAAGTCATACAATAAATTAAATTAACACTTTGCTTACATATGCGTGCAAACGCTTTTAACACTTTACAGCCCAAAGTAAATCACGTCGTCTTGTTGTTTGATACAATTTGAGTATGGCTTCAAAAGATTGAGAGTTGAGGGCAAGTTGAATGTTTTGTCAAAGAAATTGATTTGAAAAACACTAGAGCTTTAATGCAATTCCACCTTCAGTTGGCACACGGCTCATTTGTTGTTGTTGTTTTTGTATAGTGAGGGTATGGAGTCTCAACACATTAGGACAAAACTGCTATTGTTTTAAAGGTTGCTCCCGATCTCAGAGGATAAAAAAAGTAACTTTAGAATTGCAGTACTTTATGTGTAAAGACTTTTAAGACTCATTTCTTCTTCACAAAATGATCTACTAATGGGGCCTTTTGAAATGTGTCTGAGATTGAATTTGAGATTGGTACACTATATGAGTAAATAAAAATATTGTCAACTGGCAGTTGCCGGTAATATATAAAACGGTTTCTCTTACATAGTTTTTTTTTTCTTATCTTTGTTCTCTGTTCCAAAGTCAGATGTAAGTTTCAATGGCTAATGGATTGAAATAACCCTTAACAACAGATAACCGTGCTTTTCAGTAATGCATTTCCGGTTTGCCATAGACATTGATGAACTGTCTGTGTCTTTACCGTTGAAAGCTGAAATGGTTTTCCTTAGCATTGTTTTATACGGCTCACTTAACGATGATAGGATGATAATAGAGTAAGCTCTAAGAAAATTTGAGTTATTTTGAGAAACTGAGAGTGAAGTTTGGTGAAGCAACTGAAATTTTCTTCTGGCACTGGAGAGCTAAAAGTGGACTGGAAATGCATGAGGATTTTGTGGTTTGTTTTTGTTTTTCTTTTATGTAATGAACTTATCATATTTACAAGACCCGCCTTGTGCTGTGTATTCTTTCATTGTCTTAAACAATGATAACAAAATACAAATAAACACACTTTCAAAGCAATTTTCACAAGCAAGCAAGCAAGCGAGCAAGCAAGCAAACAAGCAAGCAAACAAACAAACACTCAAACAAACACCTAAACAAATAAACGGACAAACAAAACAAACAAACAAACAAATCAAAACAAAACAAAAACAAGCAAGAAAAGAGACACACTCACCCCCAGTATATGCAACTAAGACCTCTCTTTTACCTCACCCATAATCTGGTGGATAGATGGGGTGCCACAGTTGACTGAGAACATTTTCACTCCTTATGGTGTCACGTCATATCTAGTCATTCCCATATTTATCCTATTTTCTTTTTCAGTCTGCCTCTCTTCCTCCCTGTTTTGGGCCGCTCCCTGTTGAAATGTCTTGGCAAGCCCTGACTATCTCAAACCCTTTCACCTTTTCTTAGGTCCCGATGGTTTAACAATTCTTTCTGGTTACTCCAATTTTCTCAAAACTTGACTCTTGGTCACTTTGTATCATTTGCATTTTTGCTCCTGAATGGGAGATCGTTGTGCTCAGTTCTGTTACTTCCCTTTACCAAACAAAAGAGGGATTGAACAATGTGTAGTGTAAAAAAGAAAAAAACAAAAAAATTCCCCTTTGCTTAAAATATTGTTATAATTTTATCAATTTTTATTTGGTGGTGGTGGTGGTGGGGGGGGGGGTGGAATCAGTCTTTCGAATGACATGAAGTGAAGGGATTTTTTTCCTCTTTACACTGTTTTGCTCGACACCTCTTTTCTGGCAAAGGGAAGTGATAAGGCTGGTCAAAGGATCTCCCTTTACACCAGTCCCTCTTTTCGGAGGGACGGATAATCTGCGAAACGATCTCCCATTAAGAACGGTCCACGATGACTCTCTAAGTTGACACGTGTGTCATCATCTTCACGTTCACAGTGTCCAAACTACCTGACGTTTGTCACAAGTACTTGCGTATTCTCCCCCAGAGTTGACCATCTGGAACAACTGCTGACCTCCCCTGGACTGTACGACTGGAGCCAACCACTCGATTTTGAAGGTTTGAAAATTATGGTTTCTTCCTCGCTTCTCTCTCTTTCTCTCGCTTTCTCTCTCTGTCTACTTCTCTCGGTCTTTTCTTTCTCTGTGTATATCCTCTTGCCGTTTCTCATTCTCTTCTCTCCCTCTTTCTCCTCAGCTATTTCACATTCTCTCTGACATCCTATCTCTACAACGTCAGACCCACTTCCCTTCCTGGTCATCAATAGTTGTCTTCTCTTTGTCCTACTTTCAATTTCCATCTCATATTTTTCTTCATTTTGAAATCCTTTCCTTTGCGGCGATTCAGTACTCAAATCCCAGAGTTTTTCTCAAAGCGTTATGGCCATATAAGGGACTATTTAATAAAAAAAATTAAATCACTAGATGACAGATGGCGACTTTTATCTCAAAGATTTTCATTCGGTCCTCATGCCTCAGAGGATAGCAGCAAGCAGGTGTGTGTGTCACTCTCTCCAATTCTTTTTCGGGTATCAGTCCAGTGTATTTGTATTTGGTATATATTGGCATTCCTTCTTGTGTATTGTACGCAGTCAGCTGTTTTCCAGCACTCTCCGTGATTTCTCCGACGTCGGTGCCAAACAATCCAGCGTCTCTCCCTCCCCCCCCCCTCCCCCTGCCCTCTTCCTTTTCCCACCTGCTGGATTTTGAGGCGAAGAGGGAGTGATGTGAGGCGGGGAATGTAATAAGAAGAAATATGGTGACCGCTTCACACGTTTTGTTTTCTTAAGCCTTTCAATCCTAAGAAAGTATGATTATCTCGGCTTTTATAAGTTGCCAATTTTTGCTGAGAAATTTTGTGGGTATAAATTTGGCATTTGGAAATTTTGCCCGGACAGCGACACTCAACCTAATCTTCCGTCGATTTTGAACTGCCAAGGGTTCTTTAACGTGCGTCACGTGCACATGGGACCTCCGAAATATATTCGCCCATATCCGAGAAGGCTAGACGTCGGGCTTCTCTACCCACTGCCTTTCTACCCACAGTGACCGTTTAGTCACTGAAAAAAAAAAAAATGTCAGTTTTCGATCTTTGTGTCCTTCCATCCCCCGATGCAGGACCCAAGTGTCGATCCCGGCCTTTTTTCTCCATGAGCAGACGCCATTAAGCAGAGCCACTGCGTCCCCCTTCACTCGTGGACTTCTAGAAGTCATTTTATACTCAGGAAGACCCCGCTCCATTCCTCTGTCCTTCCTTTGCTGTCAGCTGGGCCACCCAGACACTGTCAGCTGCCTCTGAGATACTTCTCGAACTCTCTGGAAGAACCGGCAAGCCAGCTTCATTGCCTCTCTGTGGTGCCCGCTCTTTGTCTCCCATAGTCTGAGCTATGACGGATTGTCCCAGACCCGTGATCCATCAGCTTCCTTACACTCGGCAGAGAGATTGTATGTCTTGTCCTGCAATAAATACCTCTATGGTGTTTCTAATCATAGAGGCTGACAAATTGGCGACCGTTTTACTCCTCTAGCTAGACTAAGCAGGCTTTAAGACAGGACCTCTCTCTGAGGAGGGAAATGTCACTCTAGACTTTTCTGTCCATGCACACAGAATACTCAAAGCTTAGTTCTAATCCTGATCCCCACCAAAGATCTTCCAACAAGAAAGTGATCATACCTTAGCTTGCTTGAGGATAACCCTCCTTTACGCTAGCCAAAATTGCTTGTTCCACCCTCTAACTTTTGACATCTTTCGGGTATTTTTGTATTTGATTTCTGCTGTTTTTCTATCCAGTTCAGTTGGACGTTCACGGTACTGGCCAGGTATTTCCTGATTAGTTTGAACAGTATGTGTCGTGCCAGAGTATTGTCTTCTACATGAGGAGTTCGCCCTTGTCCCTCACATGTTGGATCAGATCCCTGCGCATATCCTCGAAACTTTGTCATCCGGACAGAGAGTAGCTGACGTCCTTTGTGTCGTGGCAACCGTCGCAGGCTGTGGGCTCCCTGTGTTGGTGAATTTATAGGGGCGATTCCCCATTCAGTGGAATTTTGTAGCTAGCATAGGGTTTCGCACCATGTCTTCTGAACATCGCTGGTATTGCCTGTTCAAATCTTTTCGCCTTCCACGGATCTGTTGATTGCTTGAGGCCGGCATTTTGGACGTACGCTACTTTTGATTTCGCCACGGCCTAGACTTGTCTCCATTCTTTTAGCGCTCGCAGGCCTCGTTTTCTTACTTGGTTGACTAAATCATTACCCATGATACCCATGTAGGCCGAGAATCGTGCCAAGGTCACTTTGCAGTGGGAAACCTTCAGATCCATGCTCTTATGATCTTCCTTTATGCCCGACCTGCTGCACTCATGGCGGCTGCGGATCGCCTGTAAACTCTGTATGACCAGAACTCTGCGGGGGAGGGTTTTGCGTCATGGTGCACAGCGCGAACAGTAAAGGCGTCATTTATCCAGTGAAGACAGATTGTGTTTCTCGGCAGGGCGTGATTTTGTTCGTGCTGTACTAGGGGAATGGCTTTTCTCGCTCTCACTCCGCTGGCTCATTTTTGGACCCATCAGTTTACACCTCTATTTCGCTGCTATGAAATTGAGTCAATATATTCGAGAGCTATATGCCCGGATACTCGGTATCCATGCCGCGCTTAGTGGTGAGACTAGTGTCTGGGTGTCTGTCTCCGATGCGACCACTTTCCTAGGTGACAAAACTGCCCTGTGTCTCGGCCGTAGCCGATCGATTTCCGATCCGTCTGCATATCGGTGCAGGTGTCCTTCAGTGAGTTGCATTGTTATTGTTCTCTCAGTTGTCCGTGTGTCACCATATTATTATTACATGTTCATCGTGGGTGCCGTTGGATTTGAGGTTTCCATTTTTAATCGCCCAGTAGTTCAGCCTGTGCTGGGACCTGCAAGTCTAACGGGAGTATACGCAATTCTATTACATGTACCTCAATATCATTTCAGTGAGGATCCCAACTCTGTTTCCCGCAACCATTCTTAGGGCTTGGCACTGTCTTTTAGGAGACTGGACATATTGGCTGCGCTGCACACCACTCTGGCATAATTTAACTGTTGTGTATTGGAGCATTGTTCTAGTATTGAATCACCAGCCTTGCTCTTTCATTGGTAACACACAGAGCTCCGTGTTAGAGCTTTCAGCTCTTCCATCAATGCCTTCTCACGTGAGTTGCGGATCCAATGAGAACTTCGAGAATCTTGTAATACATACGGCCCGAGTGGCATAGTCACGGCGCCTGAGTGTACAGAGTCGGCAATACATCATGTTCATAGTTTTCACTATATTTCTGAAATTCCAAACGGATCATCCTAGCTCTGACAGAATCTATCTCACCCCGCTCTTGCTAGCAGTACACATAAGATTTCTTCCTGGCCTCCATATCACTGCATCGTTAGCAAACTCTGACGGCGGGGACTTAAGCATGGTTGTAACATTTTTCTCCAGAGTCTTTCAGCATTATACAAAGAACGTCACCAACCCATAGGGGGGGATGCCATTTTCTCGTGGCCATTTCGAGGACAGTGCATTTGTCACCCAAACTCTGAATTTTCTGTCGGCCAGGACGTTTTGAACATGGTTAAGCGGAGGACCGGAGATTCTTAGTCACTGTACACGGCAACATCTTCCATCTATAAATGTGGCCTGAAAGTTTTCCCCAGCTGACTACTTTATGCACTGTGACTTGGCTTTGGTATATAAATATATAACGTAAGATCTGAACACGAGGATAACAGCCACGGGTTCCCTAGCGCCGGGCCTTCTGGCCTCCTGCTCCAGCATTTTTTGCCCTGAACCCGACTTGTTAGGACCATACAGGCCATTCTCCTCGAGGTAGTGTTTCAGTCCTCCATTCCCTGCCGACTCTAGAATCTTTCCCAGCTGTGGAAAATTTTCATTGTCCTACACTTTTCTTTTGACATCTTGAACGTGACCTTTTTTTTTATCACCAGGAGGCTGTACTCTATCCAACTCCTCTTTGTTATGCCATATCTATCTCGTCTCATTCTAGAGATCACCAAAAAAGTGAAAAGTCCAATTTGTGTCTCTATAACTTTTTTGTTGTTGTTTTTCACACTCAAGGAGTCAGTACCGAGAATGGCGAGGTGATAGAAAAGATGAGCAAAGCCAAAGGCGCCAAAGTCAGCAAAGTTTGGAAGATTATGGTATTACGGGCAGGTCCTGGCGATATTAAAGTTGGGTAAGTTTCTACTTTGTATGACATAATATCAGACAAGGAGACACTTGTTTTTAGATGTAATTGATTGTGGCTTAATTTTTACTTGAAAAACAAACAAACAGACAAACAAACAAACACTTTTCTTTGAGCTGCTACTTTTGTTTTATATATACCATACCCAAGCCCAAAACATACTATCGTTTTTCTGTATAACTTACTACGTTTTGTTATGCAACACGCAAGCTCAGAAATTGTCATTCATAAGTGTGTGTAACCCACCACTTTGATATATACAATGCACATGTGTATAGGTTTTAATCTTATCTGTATATAACTGACACTCTGTTTTACACCATGCATACGGGACTATTATTCGTATTTATGATTTAAAGGCAAGGTTTGCTTTATCTTATGGGGCATTTATTACATTTCGAGCAAATCATTTCTGCCAGCAGTTTAACTTTCAGGAATGGGTCACGGAACAGAATTGGGAACAACAAACTGAAAACAAGCAGTTGGTCACTGTTTGCATATAGCATGATAACATACCGCGCCGTGTGGGAATATCAGTCCCATTTTTTGTAACCATTCACAAAAACCTCCACGTTTTGAGACAGTTATTGTTATTTGGTGAGTGCACCAAATACCCAGATATCTCTGCAGTCGGGTCTGTAGCCTTTCCCTCGGCCATTCAAAGTGATTTCTTGCAAGCCAATTTTCATTGCTATTACTATATCACGGTCTCATTAAACCTAGTCTAGCAGAAGGGGCAGAAACAACAAATAAATTATAGTACACAGCATTGATATGTTATTTACTTCTACGTAGCGCAGTATTTCTAGTATTTCAGAGACTAGTGCAATCCTTGATACATCCTATGGAGAGGCACATAGAGTTATTGCTAGCGAGGCTTAGATCGGATGGGATGAAGCAGAGATTTAACCCATTTCCGATCGTCCCTCCATGACTGATCCAAAGACCATGTGTGATCTTTGCCCCAGCGGCGGAACTAAACGAGACACCCCCAACGATATCTGTGAACGGGTGCTTGAAAGAGAGATTCTAATCACCCTGTCTACGACTACCCCAAGCCCTGAATATCCTCACTATCAGGGGTGCTAGAGTACCTTCACCTCCTGCAACATCTGTTCAGCAGGTATCGTGTTCTGCTGGATACCGAGTCACATGAGCATCCCGATGACACTAGCAATGGTTTCAATAGATTTCAAACAAACAATTTTACCCAGTCAGGCGTTGACCTTGGCCAAGGTATGCTCAGCCTCGAGGACGAGACAATGTGGCTATCAATCGCCTGCGTGTAGGTCGCTCTCACCTCATTCACTTTGTTCTGCTCACGCCCATTGGATGTGGCCTGGGATTGTTAACTAGGCAGTTGCACACATACGTTTAGACCGTGCCGATTCCAGAGACGCCCGGGAAATCTTCTCGTCGAGTCGCTCTTAAATCTTTGAAGAATCGATTTGGCAAAACAAACCAACATGCCATCCTTTTTTTAACCCAGGTTGACATATACGCCAGAATTTAATTACATTATCAGAAACATGTCACTTGGAAAGCATGTGGCGGCGGTCCACACAGCACGTCTCATGTGTAGATATATCCGCCTTTTATTAGTTTGGCTGTAAATACTTTTATTATCCAAAATTATATGGTAACTGTTGGTATTGCTTTTTTTTAACTGGTATACGCATTGCCAATACGGTGTAATATTTCATATATTAAGGTGGGGGGGGGGGGGGTGGGTCCTGAAATGTGGATTTTGCCCAAAAAATGCGATTTTGAACAGTTGTTTGCCCTTAAAAGT
>JBCAUA010348794.1:0-18790 GCA_038406235.1 Peronia verruculata | reverse complement strand
GATAGATAGATAGATAGAGAGAGAGAGAGAGATAGAGAGATACTACCTATCTATATACCAACCCACCGACCTACCTAGCCACCTACCTACCTACCTATCTACCTATCTACCGACAGACAGACAGACAGACAGACAGAATGAGACAGATACACATAGGTACGTATGTACACACAAACACACAAAAACAAACACACGTAAGGAGAAACAGAGAGAAAGAAGGAGAGAGAGAGAGAGAGAGAAAGAGAGAGAGAGAGAGATTTTCTCCTCAGGATGTACAAAGCGAAAGCAGTGATCGGTTTGCCCCCCTTGATCCTGAGGTACATATCGGGTGCTGAAGTCTCCGACATCCCGGTAACCTTTCGTTAAGTTGTGTCTTCATCTCCGACACTGATTGCCTCAGGAGAGACGTCCAACTTGGCACTGTATGCATGCAAATGGTTCTATGTGATGTCAGCTAAAAGTCGTCGCAGAAGGTCTGGTTTTTAATCATTTCTTTTTCGTTTTCTATTTTTGTCAGACAGCGAGAGCTCATTATTGAGTGTACGGCCGACATAATCACTCGAGAGTCTGCCGAGATAATTATCTAACATTTTTTGACCAAACGCATTTTCCGGGAATATGGTGTAACTGGAATGTCGCCGTTATGTTTTGTAGTATCTCTCTAGCTTTTTGTTAAACTTGACAGTCCAAAGAAAGTCGGATTATTTCGGCTTTCAGTGGCTGCCCTGGTATTAGTGAGAAGGATTTTTGTGGGTAGAAATTTGGAATTTTGAAATTTTGCATGGATAGCAGCATCTCTACCTACTGTTCACCAGATTTTTAACTGCTAAGAGTTTTGTTTTAAAAATCTGCTAGACATGGAACAAAGAATGAGAGAGAGGAAACTAGAAGCAACAGAGCTGTGGTTCATCAGAAGAATATTGAAAACATCATAGAAAGAGAAAATAATCGAATTAGTCAGTGCTGAGAGACTCAAATCTGAAAATATTATTAATGGAAACGATAAGAGAGAAGCACCTGAAATTTCTAGGACACATCTGTCGCCACAAGAGCCTAGAATATCTGGCTATCACAGGGAAGATAGAAGGTAGAAAAAGCAAGGGTAGACAAAGAAAAACCTACACAGAAAGTCTAAATTCATGGACAACAAAGAAACGTCATGACAACAACTCCTTCTTGAGGTTGGCTGATAACAGATCCGAGTGGAGAACCAGGACCACCAATGTCTGTTCCAGACAAGGCAACAAATGATGATGATGAAAGTACACACGGAAACTCCGAAATATATTTGCCCTTATCCGAGAAGGCTAAACGTCGGGCTTCCCTAAAAAAGAAATGAGGGGATCGTTGATCCATTGACGAGATCGAAACCTAGGTTTGAGATTTCTCTTTTGATAGTTGATGAACAAAAAACAGATTTTAGATAAAGTTGAGGTACCATAGGTTGTCTTTCTATATTGGAGAAAACTACATTGTATCGGTAAGGACATTGTTTTAAGTAAGACGAAAAGTGCGTTTGTTCAAAGTATATGAGTATATCCTATTTGCTCGGTACATGAACTTTTCGCCTTGTATTTCCTGATTACCGAGGAACTAATTAGTGACTTAGATCGTCGGCTAATTTACTTCCCTTTGCTGGGCACAGGAAGTATGCAGGCATTGTAAAGAAACAAAAACAAGCAAGCAAACACACAAACGAACAAAAACAAACAAACAAACAAAAAAAAAACTGCTCTTAGCTCCTGTCATTTAAAATAAACATGGGTAACTGAAAATTCTGAAAAATTCACCAATGATAAAAATGTTATTTCCCTCAACTAGATTTTTTTTTCTTTGTTAATTTTCTGCTACACATGTTTAAAATAATCCGAGATAAAGTGGTTTTTCCCCCTTAAGATTTGTCCTTATATCTCTTGTGAGATAAAGTGGTTTTTCCCCCTTAAGATTTGTCCTTATATCTCTTGTGAGATAAAGTGGTTTTTCCCCCTTCCTTACAAGATTTGTTCTATATCTCTTGTGTTTGGCAAACGAAAGGGAACTTAACCGGCTAAAAATAATGGCTAGGAGTTCATATTCGACCTAGAAAGAACCTGGAAATCCCCGGCCAGTGTTTGTACCCACCTTCTAAAAATAGCACACTCACTGATGTTTGTTACCGCTCCACCACGAGATCCGAGAACAAAATATCACCAGTCCCGTGCATTTTTTTTTAAAATATGTTTTTCTATGTCAGTGATAGTGAACAGTTTGGAGTGTTTGTACCCCTTACTAAAATTAGACGGGGAATTTCCAGCCGTTTGCTTGGTCGGAACAAAAGTGTCATATCATCCCCTCTTAACCCCGAATGGAGCATGTCTTGGCTGTAAGACCTCCAAGCTCTGATGTCCTATGCTATGTCTGATTTCGTGCAAAGACGGTGATGTAACCTCTGCCCTCGGCCTAAGGCTCAAGCAGTAATAATGTTTCCTATCGTTAAGCTCTTGTCCTAAGTGATCTGCATATTTCATGTTTAGAATGTCCCAACGGAATGTGGACAGAAGTGAGAAGAGGCAGGAAGGAATGAAAAAAAAAAAAAAAAGGAGAGATGATGAAAAAGAAGAAGTAAAAGAAAAGTTTCAGCTAATAACGTTTATAACAAACAAGAAGAAGAAGAAGAAGAAGAAGAAGAACAACAACAACAACAACAGCAACAACAACAACGATAACAACAATACCACCACCACAACAACAACAACTGCACAACAGCAACAACAACAATAAACAACAATAACAACAACAACGACAACACCACCAAAGCCAACAACAGCAACACGCTTTCATTTCTCCTTGGCAAATGGAATTAACTCAGGTGTGATCGTCCAACGCAGTTAGGCATTGGTTTCTCTCATCAATAATGCAAAAAGAGGCCAGCGTTAGCTGGGTTTAAGACAGACCACCATGTAGAAAGACATAAAAAAGGCTTTGTCCGGTACTCTTTATAGCTCTTTGTAGTTGGTGTCAGGAGCTTTTGATGTCCAATATGCAAAATAAAAGTTCTGGAAAAGAAAAACACGGACAAACAAGCAAACAAAAAGGCGGACAGATGAGCGGGCAAGCAAACTGGTATATGGCATAGAGGTGTACGTGAATAGATGGATGGATGGATAGATGGCTGGGTGGATAGATCGATGAATGGACCGATAAATGGATGGATCGATGGATGGATAGATGGATGGATGGATGGATGGATGGACGGATGAATGGATGGGTCAATGGATGGATGGATGGATGGATGGGTGGATGGATGATCAGATGAGGGGATAGATGGGTGGATGGATGGATGAATGGATGGATGGGTGGATGGATGGGTAGGCGGATGGGTGGTTCGATGGATGGATGGCTTTTCAGATGAAGGGATAGATGGATGAGTAATGAAAGGATGGACAGATGCATGGATAGACTGATTGGTGGGTGGATGGATGGATGGATGAGGAAGTAGGAAGATACATGGATGAATACCAGGTCTGGACAGGTGAACAGAAAAATATTAGGAGAAATCAAAATCCAAGAGCATAATTATATGTAACAAAAAATAAGCTATTTCGACAAGCTGGTCTATTGTTGTTCCTTGCATATCAATAGGTAGAAAGAGATGCAGAAATCTGGTGATTTGATTACAGACAACGAGTTTATTTTATGATCAAGTGATGTGCCGTACTGTTGTCTTCTTTCCTTATAGAATACGCTCTACTATAAGAGCAAAAGAACATAGCCTAGTAAGAAAACAGAATTTAGAACAAGAATTAACTAGGCTGTTTACAGACACAATTGTAAAGGAGACAAAAGCTGCGAGCAAACCCTATATGTCTACAAACCTGTAATTGCAACCCTGCCCCAACTTCATCTTTACACCTTCGGAATACAGGAGTTCACCTTTTCAGGTCAATCCGTAAAAGACCAACCTCAAAATTTCGAAAGAAAAGAGAAGGAAACAACAACAACAACAACAACAACAAAACAACAACAAAACAACAACAAAACAACAACAACAACAACAACAACAACAACAATAACAACAACAACAGAGCATCAAATAAATGACTTCCTTCACAGAGAAAAAGCCATTTGTAGCAGATGTTATCTGTCTATCTTCACTATTGATTGTACACGAATTGATTTATAAATGACTTTTTCCAACGTCACATGGGGGCGGGGGAAGGGAGGCAGGGAGCGGGGGTGGGGGTGGGCGGGAGAGTGAGGCATGAGATCAAAACAGTTTCTAAATGAAATGCTTCAAAACCAATTAATTAGGATCTTCTCTGAGATACGAAACTACATACACTGTCTATCCGAAAGGTATGAGTTGTGTGCATCTAATCAAACTCACCATTTTCTGTATATTTTTTGTTTAATTAACTCTTTAGTACCTATAGAAACAACAACACCCCCCCCACACACACACACACATACACCAAAAACAAACAAGCAAACAAACATACAAACAAACAACAAACAAAAAGGAACGTTATTGTTACATCGCTACGATATTCACTCACCTTTTCTCAAAATGGCTGAACCTGCCTTTGTGTCACCTCTATCATGACGCAAAAATTATCTACCAGTGATTTAGGTAATCTACTTCTTTCATGGTTTAAAACAACCCATGTTAGATTTGACAAAGAGATCTGCAGATTTATCATAGTTTATTTTAGTTTAGTTTTTAGGAAAACAACCAAAAATAACGTTTATGCTTGGGAACACGCTCACTGTTACTGGAGAACGCAGTTACATTTTCGAAATAAATACTAGTTACACTGTAATTTACAAAAAAAAAAAAAAATCGGTAAAAATACGCCAAAACCTTGCATCAAAACATACCAAAGCCATGCCTTAGAATTAAAGCTAAAAGTTGCTTTGCTGTAAAATGTTTTGTAGGCTAAGATGTTAAATTTCCACAAATGTCTGGCACCAAATAATGCCAAAATGTATGCCGTTAAAAAAAACAAAACAAACAAACATACAAAACAAAACATACACACACACACACAAAACAAAAAACAAGCAAGCAAACAAAAACGTGAAGTAAATTTTACGGTAAATTTCTCGTAAGCTCACGGCAAATGATTATATATTAACGGATACTTTTTACAGCACAATTTCAATGGTGAACTACATGTATTTCGTCCCACTGTATTCCATCAAAGCCGTGATTTGTCCTATCATTTCATTTTTTCATATCATCGAAGAAGTGAAGATACAGTGGCGAGCAAAGATCAGGAGTAAATGAAAGCCCAAAGTGCAAGTAGGTTACACCGTGTACAAACACTACAGGTACAGTCTGGTGAAGTAACGCTAATGCCCTTCAGTGGTGAGTTAATTACGGAAGTCAATTTTATAGCGAACGGTTGAGTCAGGGTACAGAGTCAGATGAAGGAGAAATTTTTGTGGATACTCTATCGGCCAGGGAGAAAGCAAGAGAGAGAGAGAGAGAGGCAGACAGACAGACAGACAGACAGAGACAGAGAGAAAAGGAGAGAGAGACAGACAGACAGACAGACAGAGACAGAGACAGAGAGAAAAGGAGAGAGAGAGAGAGAGAGAGAGGGAAAGAGAGAGAGAGAGAGACGAGGGAGAGATAGCTGACTTAATTAATGGAATGACATTTCTATAGATCAAACAATCAAGTGAAATCTATCTCTTTGTCTTATTCGGTGTAATGGACCCATCTAATGTATCCCTGCTTGATTGAAACTCACCGTTCAACTGATAGTATCTTGTTTAACCCTATAAGTATCAAACAAGGGTCGATCGATCAGGTTAATAAAAGAAACTCAATCATTGTACCTTACATTGGCATCTCTTTGCTAAACAGTGTAAAATGTTACCTGAGATTTTTTAGCATTTATATTCTGAGATATAGGTGATGAAAAATGAAAAACAACAGCTCTGGACAGACGTACATGGCGCGCTGTCGTCCACAAAGGTGTGAAAAACCGTGAGGCCAACATGACAGCTGCAGGAGAGCAACGCCAACAGGCCAGGAAGGACAGCGCCAACAGATCCCCAGTTGCTCCCACTGTCCCTTGCCCACACTGTCAGTGAACCTTCCGAGCTAGAATCGTCCTGACCAGCCACCTACGCACCCACAGACCAAGAGACCCGCAACCCCCTAGAAGAAGATGACAAGGAGGGTCCTCGTCGCTACGACGGACGAAAACATGATCTTCCAGGATGAGTTGACACGTTATGTCTTACGGTCAGTCAGAATGGGCCCTTATTATCACTGGACTCAAAGATACCGGGAGTTAAATGTACTATCGTCGGTCTGGTATCAATACCTTTTGTATTATAGAAATCGAGTACACATTTGACTCTGAAATAAAATTAAAAAAAAAAAAAAATATTACTCTTATGAGCAGGTTCTAACTATATTAGGCTATTGTGAAGTGAATTTTCATATTTTTATGTTAAACTCTTCATTTTTTTTTCTCCTCATTTTAGCCCGTTCTGAAAGATCGCCCCATGTCCCTTCAATAGGAGATCGTTTAGCAGATTATCTGCCCTTTCCAAGAAAAAAGGACTAGTATAAGGGGAGATCATTTTGACCAGACTTTTACTTCCCTATGCCAGACAAAAGATGTGTTGTGCAAGCAGTGTAAAGAAGAAAAAAAAAATCCTTTTACTGCTTGCCATTCGAAAGAGTGAAAGCCAGAAAATTTGATAAAATTATAACAATAAGAAGAAAACATTGTCTTTACATTTATATATTTTAAAAGAAATTTCATGGTGTATGTTTCAAGCAAAGGGCGGAAAAGAGATTTTTGCCCTCTTTACACTACTTGTTCAATCCCTCTTTTGTCTGGTAAAGGGAAGTAATAGGATTGAGCACAACGATCTCCTATTGTCAATATCTCTGATTACGATCAGGCTAGCAGAAACATTCTGAACCAAATAGAATTGTATGAATTAAGATTTTACGCAATTAAAATAGCTCAGTTTAGCAGAAAAACGACAAACGATTCATTTTTACTAGCTGTGAAACTTTTCTTTTTTTTAAACTCGAGTATTAGTGTCAGCAAGAAAAAATTGAACAGTTTCTATTGACGCTCTCAGGGTTAATTATAATGGGCGACGTTCGAATCAGTTAACTTTCATTAATCCGATATCAGCTATCCATAGAACTAGCGCTGATCTACTATGCAAGAAACAATGCACGTGATTAAATATGGATCTGACTGTATCGCTACACCTCCGGACAGGACTCGGCGAGATCAATGATGCTAGAGCTGTTCAATTCTTCCTTGAATGTAGAGAGGAGTGTCAAAATAAAGACAAAACAAAGCAAAGCAAAACAATGAACAAACAACCACATAAACACATAAACGCACAAACACAAACAAAATCAAAACAAAGCAAAAATAAAAATAATAATAAAGAAAAAACTACAACAACGACGACAAGGACGACGACGACAACGACGACGACGACGACGACGACAACAACAACAACAACAACAACAACAACAACACTAGCTGCTCTAAATTAAGGGTTCCATGAAAAGAGAGAAACAAATATAAGTGTGATTATTATGTTGAGAATGTTTCCGTAATGGAAGAGATTTGATTCGGATGATTTTCCGTTCCACATTTCGTGTGCAATATTCAAATAAGCCATTTCTTTCTTTGCCTTATATCTATATCTATCTATGTAATAAAATTGCAAGAAAACTCACAATACGCTTATGGACTCGACAACTGCTAAATGGATCCATCGAAAATTGGGCACACAACATTTTTGCATATGGATCTGTGTTTCTATGTACATAAACCCGAGAAAAAGCTCTTTGACGAAAAATCTTTGACGTTGTTCTACAAATGTGATAATAATTGAATAATAAACTCACGAACTGCCTGATCCGAATTTTACGTTAGATAGTATGATATATATACATTTGCTCCACATGTTTCAAATTACGAAAGCAAAAACTATTCCTTTCCCTTTTTTGCAATGTCTGTCATAACTCCATTAATTATGACGTCTCTACTTTTACTTCTCCCCCTTTTTATGACGTCAGACTTCCGCTTCTGCTCCCCCCCCCCTCCTATTCTCTTTTATTGCACGACAATGGCTGAAGAGGAAAATTGTTTGAATCCAACTTCGAAGGCTACATAGTGAGTATCCTACAACATCTGTGCAACGGAATGATATTAGCAAGTTACATTTATAGGTTTTGTTTGCTGATCTTGTTGCAAACTTCATGTGCGAGACCAGCATCTAGATCTAACTCTAGATAATCGCAGCACGACAATTCAAGGTAGGCTTAAGTTGGTTGAAAACAATATCATTCATTTTGAGGCCAAATATGCAAGTCTGGTCATACTGCTTTGTTGAATGAAAGATCAGTAAATTAAATCAAATAGTGTCATGTCATAATCCCTGTTAAGAGCGAAAATCGATCTACATTTGATACCTGACTTCACCTTGGTCTAGGGGAGGTTTTCTTTTTTTCCCTGGATACAATTTCGCCCACCAAATATATATCGGTCTTTTTTTAAGGCCTAAAAATAAGTTTAAGCAATGGAATATCAACATTTTCTTTAAAATGTTTAATTTAAACTGAGAGATATTTTGATAATTGGCTAATTAAACTAATTTTCAGACCTTAAGAAAGTGATTTATCTCAGGTGGGCGAAATAGGGCGAATAGTACCAATCTCCACTAGATGTAAAAACAAACAGAGAATTATGACGTCAGACTTCCGCTTTTGCCTCCATTTTTTTACACTGAAGTCATGCCCTCTTCATGGGAATGCATCTATGCTGTCTTTGACATTGGTGAGGGGCAATAACGTAGCTGCTGATTGATTAAAACAAACAAACATACAAATAAACACACACACGCACGCGCGCCCGCGCGCCCGCACACACACACACACACATACACACACACACACACATACACACACACACACACACAGACATATACACAAAACAGTGCTCTAACAAATGTGTCGCAGCCAGCCAAAATCAGTCGTATGTCGATTTTTCACCAAGTTAAGTGGGTTTTTTTGGTATCATATGAAAGCTTATTTAACCCTTTTCAGAAAGTGATAAAGCTCTGAGCTAGCTTTATTCTAACCAGAGACATTGCAGTTTAAAGAGACAAACAGGGACCTCTTAGCAATGACCGAAATTCCGAGACAATCGATTTTTAATGAACAGTCGAACGCAGAAATCTACATACCTATCTCATAAAACCGGACTTAATGAAGAAATTTAAAAAAAAAAAAAAAATCGAGGGTGAAACCAAAATTGTCTTGTCAAGAGAAAAAAAAAAAAAAAATCCCCAACTTTGACACTGCCTGATGTGGTCAGTTGACAAATGGCCGAGATAACCACCATATTGGAGGTTGTAAGGCCGAAGGTAAATCAAATCAAATAAAAAATCCATGTCTGACTTACGTCTCATTTCGACTGGCCGCCTTGTAAACTACCTATTGTAACCAGAGCAACAATGAAGAGGGCATGGCGAAGGGTACAAGAATTTTACATGCATTTTAAAACTAAAAAAGAGCCAGTTTCGTTTCACTTGCTCTGTACAGTTTGATGTCAGCTATCGCATGGAGATTCAGAAGAATAATCAATTAAGGCGAAAGTTGGAATGGCTTGGAGTTCAATAAAGAGTTAATGAAGTACGGAAAGAGAGATAGAGGGGTGGAGAGGACTGGAGTGGGAAGGGGGAGGAGGAGGAGGATAGAAAGAGGAAGAGGTCATCACTGAGTCCAGCTGTTCCTTATTGACTTCTGAATGACGTCAGCATTTTGAATAGTTGCTCATGCTCATGTTTCATTAGGCTGACAGTCTGGGCAGGGGTCGACAGATGGCCAAATAGACAGACAAATAGACCCACAGATGGCCAAATATACAGACAGACAGACAGACAGACAGACAGATAGACAGGCACACAGCCAAAGAGACAAGCAGACAAATATACAGACAGCTAAATGAACAGACAGGCACACAGACAGACAATTGAACAGACAGACAGACAGACAGATAGACAGAAAGACAGCTAAATAGACAAACAGACAAATATACAGACAGCTAAATAAACAGACAGGCACATAGACAGACAATTAGACAGACAGACAGACTGATAGATAGAAAGACAGACAGATGACAGACAGAAAACCAGACAAATAGACAGACAGATGGACAGACAGACAGATAGACAGACAGACATAGCTTACATCTGGTGTTGTGGCAGACTGCAAGTGTATAGATTGAGCGCATAAGAAATGGTCAATACACTTGAGAATGGAATGGTTATTCCGAACACGCGTGCTAAAACACGGAAATAATGCTGATAGATTGGATCTTTACGACACCTTGAGCCCTTGCACCGTAGGAAAACAGCAAAAACACGAAAACATCGTTACGCCCATTAGTGTCAACTGCAAAGAACTGAAGAACTGTGCATACTTGACAGAATCCCATCTCCTGGTACAAGGATCTATAATAGCAGCTCTGGGGTGCATCTATCTTGACCCACTATGTTAATTGTCTGCTTTTTTTACATCAGTTTCCTTGTGTGCAGAAGATTCTAGCGTTCTTTGACTAAAAGCATTCGATCTTTCTGAATATTTCTGTTTCTAGAAAATAAATCGAGATTAAGTTTAGGTCTGCGATCTCTTTTCTTAACACTAAAAGAATAGAATGTAGTTTTTTTTTTTTTTGAAATTGAAACACACTGCAAGAAAACCCACCATAGGTTTATGGACTCGAAAACTCCTGAATGGATCCATATGAAATTTGACACACACGATTGTTGCATATGGATCTGTGTTTCTACGTACATACACCCGATAAAAAGAGTATTATATCTGACGTTATTCTACAAATGGGGTAATAATTGAATAATAAACTCGCGATCCAAATTGTACGTTTGATGGTACATGACGCGTTGAAAACTCGGTTTTCTTTGACTAACATTCAGTTCAATCAACCAAAATATCAGCATTGAAGTGCGCATGCCTGCCATACACTTCAAGTCGCAGGGCTATCTAATTATTGTAAAAAATCTGCGACGGAGGCCATGGGTTCTCCTCTAGTCTTTTGATATTATGGAATTGTTATCTTTTTAATAGATGGCACAAAAATTACACTATGATTAAAGCAACTTATAATATTATGTTGTACTGAGTGACAACCAGTCTACTTCTGAGTGAGTTCAAAGTTCAGTATGTCATTTTTTTCTTTAGGGCTAAAGACATGCTCGATTTCTTTGCGAGATATTTGACCTAAGGGTTATACAGAGAGATGGTTCGGTTTTATAATTTTTTTTTCCAACTATATTGGAACACATAATGTCAGTACCAGCGAACAGGATAAAAAAATTGCAACCGGTTTGTGTAAGGGAACTTTAGAAAGAAAAAAAAAAGGAAACACATGATGTTTCTTAACTATTTCAAATCCGAAGCAATTTTAAAATAAATGATATAACCATTATAAAAAGGAATGAACCAAATCCATGAAATTATCTAAAATCATTTGCACTGACTGACTATTGTCTACCATAAAAGTCTTGAGAACTCGAACATTATTTTCGCGCATGAAAACCTCAACATCTTCTTAGCTCTTAGCTTTCACTCTTGGGAGCCACTCCTGCATCAAATATCGAGAGGTCCCGAGTCATGATGATGATGGTTTAAGTAATTTTCAGCGCTTTTGAGATATTGATTAAGAAAAGAAAAACTGCTTATAGTACCAGTCATTTGATCTGTTAAGCCATTATGATTTAATTGAATCAATACATAATTATTTCCCGAGAGGTTTCTCTAGTTTTATGACACTATAGTTATACTATAGTTGTGGAACACTAAACACACTACAGGTCATTAAGTCCACGAATGCCACGCTCAGTTTTATTTTGGCCTTATTTTGACGTACCGTAAAGCAGTGTAATGACAATCACGTCAGTTTGACTGTAAAGGGTTAAGGAGTTCCACGTTATAACGGCTTATGTGACCTGTACAAAACGTTAATTTGTTTGCCAAATACATTTTAGTCTAATTCTGACTTAAAGTATTACCGTCAAGCAGTATAATGATAATCATGTCACTTGGACTGTAAAGGGTTAAGGAATTCCACACTATAACGGCTTATATGACCTGTGCAAAGGTTAATTTGTTTACCAAAGACGTCTTCCTACAGAGGAAATACACAACGACGACAGACGAAGAATATGGGAGCTATAGGTTAATATACTTTAGCTATCTATTCCATTTTTATGGCGGTATTTTGTGGTCTTTTTATTGTCGTTCGTCCGTTCGTTATAACCAAGGGGCGCAATCCTAACCGCTTGGGATGAAGCTCAGAGACATTAAGCTGTTTTTACTCTCCCCTCCCCCTCCTCCCGCTCCAAGCAGGCGTAAGAGAAACGACATCCTTAATGGGAAAAACAAACAGGTAAGACTATTTTGTTATTCGATTCGGCAAGAGAAAGATGACAGTTTTATATATATATAAGAGAGCGGTTAGATTAGCCATATGGCTAGTTTTGGAGAGGCACTTGGTTAGAAGCAAGAGACAAATAGGACGATAAGGAAAGCTACAGCCCAGGCAGATAGGCCAGCATCGGACTTCATCTATGACTTCTGCTAAAGAGATTGCCAGTCTCGCATTGGACTAGCCAGCCACACCAGACGCTGTACCCGAAAAAAATGCTCAGAGCGCACCTCCATAGTCTTCCAAACGAGATTGAGGACGCCCAAACAATGGTCGGCTATACTATAACATGACTCCTTGGCACTGACTCGTAGTTTAGCTCAGAAAGCTTAGAGCCCGGCCATGGCTGTAGATCAAGATTTACATGCACATTTAGATCTTGTAGATCTACTATAATCTGGTTTATAAGCTAAAAATATATAGCTGATGATGTAGAGTGTGAATAAAATCTATGACTCATAATTTACTTTGCTGTCTATCCTAACCCAAACCCGAAACGTATCCTAACCGTAACCTCATCCTAATCCAAATCTTTATGTCAGAAAAAGAATCTGTCAGACACCGGCGTTATGTCCGTGCAGGATATCGATATGGAATTGAAATGATTTGATCCATTTTAGTCATGTGACCATTTTGATTGACCAAGCCAAAGATGGCCGCCCTATCCTTTTTAGAGCAATCTAGCTAGAACTACATAATCAGAATACTCACGACGTGTAAACTGCAGGCGAAGAGAACTGCCCCCAGGTAGCTGAAGGGGTAACTAGATGGGACGTAAAGATCATAGTATCAAGCTTTGTTTGTTTGTTTGTTTGTTTGTTTGACTCCGTATGTCTTTGTTTGTTTGTCTGTTTTTCAATACAATACAGATCTTAGGAGGAATTATTATAATAATTTATACACGAATCCCTGCAGTGCACCCTCTGGGCGCTTTAAAAAGTATCTTCAAACCAAATGATTCAACGGAAAAGGAAACTTACCAACGTTCTCACCTGCTTGGGAAACATCAACGGTTGTTAGACGCTAGCTCAAAAGATGTATCAGTCCAAAGGTACATGTAACATTCACTCTCTATAGCCGGCTACCCATGTGAATAAGCGTCTTCGCACAGTGATGTGGGTAAGTGAATTGTCCTTCACAAGAAAGAAATATCGAACCCAGCTATTGCAAATTTCATGCATTCAATGTCTTTCTTAGACTTTAACGAAGAAAGAGTTGCGACTGACCTCTCTGAATGCCCCATCGGCGTGACCTATGAATAAAGGTTTTTGCTCCATTGGTGGGCAGTATAAGTTGCCAAGTATTCACATTGTTGGGCTATAAATTGCGGGCATTTCCAGTCCATTTACTAATTGCTGGCTGACCTTTGCTACAGATGCCGTGTAAATCATCATGCTATCTGCAATAAATGATGCATACCACAATGCTGTATGTTTAACAGTTTGTTGATTGTAAGCAGTCAGTTATAGATCTGGAATACTTATTGCACAAGAATAGTTGATATTCGACTAAGCACAGATCTGGAAATCCCCGGCGGAATTTTTTTTACCCCCTACAGAAATTAAACACCACTAAATCCCAGAACACTAGTGTTGAACACAAAACTTCGGGAAAAAACACGGCGCCGGAAGTACGTCAAACTTTTTCTTACGTCATTAAATCATTAACACTACTCAATACTAATATTATTTGGAGACCATCTAGGTTCAATAGGTTCACAGTGAAGAGTTTTAGTAACACATTTCCTCCACACCTTAACAGGGTCAAGCCGAAAAGTGAGTAAAATTTGGGAGTACTTTGGAGTGTTTGTACCCCCTGCTAAAAATAGACGCCGGTATTTCCAATCTTTCCCTGGGTGGCACAAATCTATTGCAGTAATCCATACTGCACGATAAATGACAGAGCGGGTAAAAATTTACATAAAAATATATATAAAACTCATGGTTATGTATGGGAGTCATAAGTCTGAGATACAGTCAATGAGAACACGAACAAAGTCTTTAGATCTATAATAATGTATACAAATGGTGAACTTAAAGTAAAGTCACCCTCACAGGGAGGCAAACTTGCTGTTTGCACGGAGTAAACTTGACTTTCTCTACTTTGTACGTATTATGTATCAGGATTGAACGGCGGTCAATAATGGAACATTAATCAAAATGTCTGTATCATTCCTGCATAATGGGGTAAAGTTGAAATTATTTTTAGAAAGGGAAAAATTGTATTATTATTGCTAGTAGGTGGTGCTAAAATGTGCCCCATTAATTTGATGTGATGTGGGCAAATCCAGTGTAAAACTAACGACCAAAAGAGAGAAAATATTCCAAACTGTAGTGTCTTTGTACAGACAAGGAATAGAATGAGCCAAATGCAATACAGCTCGACCACACGTCTGTTGTTCAATCTGCTCCAGTTCGAGGTCTCGTTGACTCACTGTTTAATATAAATAATATTAGACCTTTCTTATCGGACTCTCCAGTGCCCACGAACATTTCAGTTACTTTTTCAAGAACGACTTCCATTTTCTCAAAATAACTCATATTTTCCTAAAGTCTTGTCTTTTGTCACGCTTGATCTTTACCCGTCAGTGTTGTTTTTGTTTTGTTTTTGTTGTTTAGAAGAGAATTTAGGATGTACAGCTTTCTTTGTTGATGAGGCATAGCGAGAACGCAGCAGTTCACCATATCTGGGCAACCCGTAAGTGTGTCATAAAAAGTACAATAATTTAGGATCATGAGTCAGATGCATGATAATCCAATAGTGCTGGATAGATATGATAAAAGTAATGAAAAAGCAAGGGAGATTTCACGTCATGTGCAACAAAAAAGTAGGACCTGCAGAAAGAGTTGATTGAACTAAATTGAAAAAGTATAACAATAAAAGCGTAACGGGACAATGGCGAAAATGATGTGAAACTAAAAAGAGAAACGATAATTATAATAGTAATTAAAATAATACACATTATTTCACTGCGGGAGCAAAAGTCGAGTGTAAGGGGAAATAATATGACTTTTGTAACTGAAGAGTTCTTTATGGTCCTTAGGGAGCTGACCAGGCCATTTGTATTATTACGCTGGACTCTCCACAAAGTTCTGACCACTGTCTTTCACACACAGGCAAAACTCAGCTTTTGTGGAGGGAAACATTTTTGGCGGCGGGGAGGGCCAGGTCAGAGGGAGGGGGGGGGGGAGTGATCAAAGGCATTTTCAATGAGGCATGACCATAACGAGTTTTTCATTGCGGCCTTGAGTACCTGTCGTCTGCTTAAGTCCTTGCTTGCAGATGTTCAGTGGAGGCTTAGTCTCACGTTCATAGTCGCCGAGAACAGGCAAATGATATATTTGTGGGTGCGAATAGGTGGACAAACAGACTGTTATGGCGCGGGGGTTCGGTAGAGTAATAGGTACTTAAAGGTCTGCTAAGATCCTCGCGCTCGGATGCTCTTACAGTCTCAACATTGCCCTAAGCACGTACTTTGGCATGTCTTACAGGGTCTGGCCTGGTCAAGCTATAGAGGCTTGTCCGAAACTGTAGGAGCATGGTGATGAGGGATGAACGCTTGCCCTTGCTATCCAGATTTCCCTCTCACATCCCTCTTATCATCCGCCTTCCTCTCCCCTTTCTAAATCCACCTGTAACTATCAAAAATGGAGACTGTTTATAATCAGTCCGATTATTTCCCTTTGCCAGAGACACGGTATGTTGAAAAAGTCATGTAAAGAAAAAATATCACTTCACGTTTTTTTTCCTTTTGAAAGACTGATGACGACGACGACGACGACGACGACGACGACGACGACGACAACAACAACAACAACAACAACAAACAACAACAACAACACGACGACAACAACAACAACAACAACAACAACAACAACAACAACAACAACAACGGCAACAACAACAACAACAACAACATGATGACGACGACAGCAACATCATCAATAACAAAAGAGCATTAAAAAGTGCTATCAGTTTAATTAATAACTACTTATAAATATATAATCCCTCAGGTCACCCCGTTCGTGGAACATAACGATAAAATAACGAACAATGATATTGCCCCCAAACAATAACATCCCTGGAGTTTTCTGAACACGCGTCATAAAAGAATGAAATCGTTGTGGCTTTTGTCTCGTTCATAAACACTCGACGGGAACCGGTCAATAATTCATGACGAAATAATGAAAATGTTATCTCGGTCTTGTGCTAATTTTCTTTTAGAACATTTTCATTTACCACATCACATGAGCAAAACGATTTTTTTCCTCTCCTTAAAATGTCTTTAAAAGTCTTGTCCGGGATCTCTCCTGGTTATGAAAAACTCTCAAATTTCCCTTTCTGTGAACAAGACAAAGGGAAAAAATATTATACATCAATGTGTAGAAAATGCTCTAAAGATTTCTTTTAACCTGTTTGACCACAGATCTTGTTTAAGGGCCTCTGATAACAAAAGGAAAATTTAAAAAAAAAAAAAAAGAATCCAAAAGACTTTATTTTTGAAGAAAACACATTAAAAAATTGTATAAGTCAAGTTATAGAATCTGGGTATAAAATCTCATCTGTACAGAATACTTAAGTTGTAGCCAACTAGATCTAAATACTCAGCACAATCTATTAACACGCCAACGCTATATTCTTAACATAACTTAGACCTGTGACTTTATTATTTGGCTTGTCCCCAAAACCGCTTTCTAAAAAGTAAGCCCAAACTATACAATTATGTTAGATATCTCTGGTGTCTCATGAAAAATAAGGTAAAAACAAAATCGGAGGTGTCTGATATAGGCCTGTATAGGGTCGAATACAAATACGTAGTTAACCGCAATGCCCTTTTTCCAATAAGCATAACAATCGATATTTCCTGCAAACCTTTCCTATATATCGATCTCAATCAAATGCATCCAATAGTCCGAGACCTTTTGCTTCCCTATAATCGATCGTAATTAAACACATCGCATACCTGTATACCTTTTGCCTCTCCCTCTTCAACCCTTCCTCCCCCCCCCTTCTCTCTCTCTCTTTCATCTCTATGAGCTAGAACAGGACACATGGAGAGAGGAATCAATTTTATCATCACAGAGACCAAACTGTTTGCCCATTACGTAACTGAACTGTTGCAGCTGCGCTTGATTTGTTTTCTTTTGAGGTTATTGTCGTTGTTGTCGTTGTTGTTGTTGACAACAGATACCCATCAATGGTAGTAGATAATAAAAATATGATCACATAATGCTAATGTTGAGGAAGATGCTGGGTATCAGATGGCCAGATACCATTCGGAATGTAGTTCTCTGGGAAAGGACAGGACAGAAACCAGTAGACAGAGGGATAGGTCAACGAAGATGGAGGTGGACAGGACACATCCTTAGGAGGCCATACAGTAGCACTACCAGACATGCACTTCAGTGGAACCCACAGGGACAGAGAAATAGGGGTAGGCCACGAACAATCTGGAGAAGACTCATGGAGGATGATTTGAAGAGAGGAGGGCTACAGTGGAAAGATGCAGTGAGAGCTGCCCAGGATAGGAAAAAGTGGAACTCTGTTGTTCGCGGCCTATACCCTGATACAGGGTGAAAAAGGCGATGATGATGAAGATGATGATGATGATGATGATAATGAATAGAAATAAAAATAGGCGCCGTCTATTGGGGCCAAGTGGCCCAGCTAGACCCTAGAGTCTATTTGAGCCTATCGCAGATCACAAGACCATAGACCCACATGACATGTAGTCCTAGCTCTCACTGGCAAAGCACACAAGGATGTAAATGTCATAATTACCACCAGAGCAGGAGAAACTGAAGACAAAACTGAAGCAAATATGTAAGCCTTTCGCTGATGGAAGAAATAAATTGCTATTGCCTTACCTATTAGTTATTAACTAAAGCAATTGTACACTTCTCTAGAAGCCAATAGACTTTTCATAGTCAAAGTACACATTATCTACATTTACTTGCAGAGTTAATAGATCCTGTCCACATGGGGAAAACTTAGATCAAACACTGAGATAAGCGGTCGTCGATTATAAGCAATTATGGGGAAACCTTTGTGTTCTTGACCCGTAATGTGGGCAGCCTGTATATATACACAATGTTAATGGGGAATCGCTGTGCTCAGTCCTATTACTTCCCTTTACCAGACAAAGAGGGACTGAATAAGTTGTATGAAGAGGGAAAAAAATCACTTTTGCGCCCTTTGATTCAAATATTCAGCAAGAAAAATTCCGGAAAAATTATGATGTAAAGAGAATGTTTTCTTCTTATTGTTATAATTTTATCATTTTTTCGATCAGTCTTTCGAATGGG